>JAGFNK010000681.1:0-26004 GCA_025769875.1 Russula earlei | reverse complement strand
CGGGAGTTCGCTAGGCAAGCGGAGGGACACAACGCACTTGACGTCAACGCTGGTTTGTCGGAGATCTGGATGCGCGAGCAAGCGCGGATAGGTGGGGCCCCGGTGCGAGAGGGCAAATACGTGAGAAGGTTGCGAGAGCCATCGCCGAGCCCATGAACGTGATGTGGTACGGATCGTGCCGCGCATGCACAGGACGTGCGATGCGGGAGTATAAAACTATCCGACATGCGCGTCAGCACGTGCAGGCTGGTCGACAGTAGGTCAAGGAAGGAAGGAAATTGGCTCACTTTGCAGACGATGTTTTTGGACGGTGATTCCGGCATGCGTGTCGCAATGATGGCCTCGTGGATGCGCCAGTCAGGCGACAATCGCAGGCCGGGACTGGCCTTCCTCGGTTCTAGGCGAGGCGGGATCATTCTCGCCGGCCGCGAACGAGGATTATAGATGAACGGTGTCGACACGGTGCTGCGTACGGGGGTCATTCTCCATTCGGCATAGCCTCAGGAGGGGGGGGGGGGGGGAAGGTCGAGAAAGAGATGAAAAAAAAAAAAACACACGTCGTGCCAATGCCGAGCTTGGCAAATTTGGTCTTGCTCGCTACTGCGCCGTCACGCTGTAGTCCACATTCGCTGTGAAGCCTGGAAGCCCGCTCAGATGCGCCTCATACGATGGGGGGAGGGCCTGCAATGGGCAGAGTTCCGTGTGCACGTATGGGAGCAACCGAATCAGCCCCGCGAATTTGTGCTGCTGAAAGCAAGGAGATAAGGAGAGGAAAAGAGTCGCGCACCCATGAGCCGCGCTTGTCGCTGAATGTGGTTGGCAGGGTGATGCGAAAGGGGAAGCTAGACGGGCATGGCCGCAGATCGACGCCGTTCCGCCAGAGCGTCAGCGTCTCGTTGCAAAGCACCGTTGTCGTCGTCCCGCCTCCAGCGACCTCCTTCATCTTGAGTGAGCCGTCGACCTTTCGTTTGTTTGTTCGCGATAAAGCAAAAGTACGGTAAGCCGAAGAGGAGATGTACCCACGTGGACGGCAACAAAGGCGAGTTCTTGCGGCTTGAGGAGTTCGAGCGTACCCTCGATGGGCCCGCGAAGGCCAAAAACTGGCACGGCCGCATTATGTTCCTGCCTAGAGAGGCGGAGGCGGAGGCTGCCTCGCTTGGAGTCTTTAATGAACTCTGCGCCTGGTGATGGCGGCGCTCTCCCCGCGATTGTGGCTGTGAATGAGAATGGGCCCGGCTGTCCCTGGGAGAGACGCGTCTCATGAGGGAGAGGCTCGGTGCTGTAAGAGGGCGTCTGGGTGCTGACGGAGTAGTTGGGGAGGGACATGGGTGGAGGGGGTACGGAGGGAAACAGAAGGGAGCCAAAGCTGATAACCCTGATTGTCAGGTTGCCCTAAGCTCTGTTGAGAAACGGTAGATCTGTCGACCGCGGGTAAGCATGATTACTTATTTTCTCGGGGTGGCGATGTCGACCATATGGTTGCAACTGAGCCATGTGCTACATGAATGACGGGATAACTCAAGTCCATTTAGAGTCAACTTAGGTGTGGATGCTGATGGTGAATGAAACCTCAATATAATATTCTACTCTAGTGCAGTGCACAATTGTGTGGCCTGTCCCTCCCAAAGCATGCTGTGTGCATGACAAGACACCATCAATCATTACACTGTCATCACGATGGCTGCAGAAAGACAATGGCAATGGTACCAGTACCAGTACAGTTGGTTCGGTAGACGAGCCACGTGGAGCCGAGCCGAACCGAGCCGAGCCGTGGCAGCTCCTTTACTTTACTTGGTGAGTGATTGGATCTCACAATCTCATCTCATCCGACCGCGTTCAGAGCTCAACTCCAGCACATTGGCCCTCTTCTCCCCTGTGAAACCGAAAACACAGCGCAGGCACGATCCCCAGCTTGGCGTCTTATAATTGCCCGGGGTCATGCACATTCAGGTCCCTATCGGTTTACCGCATGAGAGCTCCAGCAGCAGCAGAGTATCAAATGACAGCACTCACTCCTCACACGCCTCCTATCATTCCCAATTTGCGCTCTTGAACCTATTAACCCAATAATTACGACATGATTGACCCCTAGTACTAGACGGTGGTGGCAACTCACTTCGGAGTCGCTTATCTTCGCATGTTCGCGTAGCACCCAACGACCCCTCTCCCATTTTAACACCACATAACAGCATCGCAATGTGACTATACCCCTGTGATCACCGCGGCCCCGCTCGTCCCTGGTAAGTCCGTCGTAAGCCGCATCGGCACCACCTGCCTGAACGGGAACGCGTGCGTATGCACGGTCGGCGCGTTCAGCGTCAGCACGAGCACGTCCTGCACGACGAGCCTGTCTGTGATGAAACCACCAGGCATCGCGCGATCCAGGTGCACGCGCACTTCGCCCCGCCAACTGACCGTCTCCTGACCAATCTCGGGATTGCTCAGGATACCCTCGCCGATCACGGCCCCCCCTTTCGGTGGATGTGGCGAGCTCGCCGACAACGACAACGAACGTCTCCCGCGGGTCCGCACCTATGCGCCGCATCAACTGTACGCACACGGGACCGGAGGAAGTATCCTCGATGGGAGAGCCCCCCAATGGTAAGAACGAAGCTGGTGAGGGTCCGTTGAGGAATGGCTTGAGGTATGAGTCCGGGGCAGAAAGCACGATGCGAAAGGGGATGACCTCGGTCATTGGGGTAATCTGGGAGCGGAGGTAGATCTGGTTGGGGCGGGGAGGTATCATGTCAGCCCGAATGATCAATTTCCCCCCTCGGGGAAAGAAGAACGCCACCTGGGTATGAATCGGCGGGGTATGCTCTCTTCGTGTGGGGACGATATCAACAAACGACGTGTTGGGTGATGAGGGCGCAAAAGGAAACAGTCCTTGCAAAGGTGGCCGCGTACGAGGTATATATCCAATAGGGACAGATAGCCTACGGGGCCGACATGCCAGCAGTCGGCACAAGTGTGAATAATCAGAGGCTGAGGAGGTGTGCGCACCGTGAGGTCCGGCGGAGGAAGAAGAGCGGGTTCGTGCGTGCACGCGTAAATGTAACCACGACCGCCCATTTAACACTGACACGAAAGCCGGGGATAGAACTCAGACGACTGTCGAAGGTTGGAGGGAGTAAACGCTGGTCATGGGAATAGCTGGGAACGATGCGACGAAACCGGAAATCGTCAGGCAGACGACTGCCGCTGGCGGTCCATGCGACCAGCTGATCAGAGAAAAAGCAGACGCTGCTCCTGCCGCCTCCTTGGATTTCACGTATGGAGATAGAGCCTTCCAACTAACCCGAGAGTAAGCCTTTGGCGGCACCGACCACACGAAGCAGGAACAACGGGGGAGAGACAAAGGGTCACACCTTGACGTCAACGGAGGCTACGCCGGTCGGCTTGGCCAAGGCGATCATGCCGCTCATGAGGCTTCCGCTCGAATAAAGAGGTAAGGGTGTCCCCGCCTGGTGTCCGGACAGAATCAGTGTGATTCCACTGCCGTGCTTCACGTATGGGTGTCCGTTGCCAATCCCAAGCGTTTCAGGAATCGAGGCCTCGGGCTTGCTGAGAGGACTCGCCAAGACGGAGGCGAACGCAGTAGCTGAATCGTACTCCGATCCAATCGAGACGCTCCGCGATTCCACTTCCTCGAGAGAGGACGCGCGAAGGGTATGGACAGCTGAAGTGGACCATGACACTGGCTGCCCCCTTAGGGAGTGTGCATAAGGATGCGCCGGGGCCAAACGCATGTGCGTTTTTTTATTTCCGTGGGGGAGTAGGAGAGCCCAGCGGCGGCAAAGTGATGATGATAGGAGAGAGAGAAAGAGGTGCACGGTGCACGGCGTGCCTGGGCAAAGATATCATGATGTGCAGGACCCTGGATCGGGCCTAGACGGGGGCAACACAACCGACAACTGATGTGGATTGCCGATTCCAGCCATCGCGAGGGTCGAAAGGTGCACACGGGGCCAGGCAGGGACAAAAACAAGGGAGGACAAAGACAGCCGTGTGACCCGAACAACGAAATTGATAGCCAGTTTTTGATGGCGTTCCCGATATTATAACCCGACGACTTTTTTTTTTTTTTTCAAAACCCCACATGCATGATATCGACGACTCCCCTTGGGACGACGCGCCCACCGCCGCAACCACACACGCAGAGGCAGAGTGGACCAGGCTTTCCTCCCACTTCCAAAACGTACGCCCCATTATATCCATCCACCCCCCGTCGTCCTCATTCGCCCGCTCTGCAGGCGGGTTACCGTGATGGGATCACCGCCGGCAAAGAAGGCGCGCTCCAGGAAGGATTCGACGCGGGCTTTGCGCGGGCAGGCGCACCGCGCGGGCGAGAGCTCGGCCTCCTTCGCGGTCTCGCGAGCGCATCGCTCCTCCACCTGTCCCGAGGATCCCGAGGATCCCACGCCCAGGCATCGGCGGCCCAACGGGCCGTGCCCGCAACCTCCACCGCGCTCGTGCGGGAGATCGTCGACGCACTCGCGGCTGTACGGTTCGCGGACATCGCGCCTGCGCCGCCACCCGAGGAAGCGGAACATGCGCACGGTGCAGCAGAGGATGGGATGGACCGGGATGGGCCAGGTCAAGCGTCTGTCGGGCTGAGATCGACGGGGATGTCGATCGAGGATGTACGCGAGCTCCGTGCGAGGCTCGAGGCGGTGCTACGCGAAGCTGGGATCAAAGTCGACCTTGATCTCGACGCATGAAGTGTTTTCTTCTTCTCTCCCGCGTTCGATTGGCATTTCATTCGCGATCAAACCTTTTCACTTCCCACACGCCCGGGGGCCTTGGCTCTGTACTACCAGTGGGTTGGAAAAGTAATACACAGCCTGCAAAGATGGCGAGCAAGCAACGCGAAGTCCCGTCATCGTCTCTGCGTCTTCATTTCACCCTTCCAGCATTACGCAGGAATCTCGAGGACTGACGCGACGCGGTTCTCTCGTGGTCCTGGTGGTCCTCCCTGTTGAGATCAGCCTATCCAGGATTTTCTTCAAATATCGTAAGCATCCATGACCTGGTCTTGCGTCGAGGGATATGGATGGTTGGACGGTATGGGTCCTTGTCAAGGTGGTAAATATACTGCGATGCTTCAGTTTGGTAGTCGCGGCGCAGAGAAGAGTACACGTTCATATCTCATTACTACTAGTCGTAGACAGAGTATCTAAAGTAGGTACGTGATGGCATAGCACGCCCCGTCGGGTTCATAACAGTGTAGTCGAGATGCTCGTGCAGGCCAGTTCACAAAGCCGAGAAAGAGGGGGGAAAGGCAAGGGGTAAGGAGGACGTAATGCAGGTATAGTGACACAATGTTACTTTCGATCATGATGTATGCGGCATGAATTCGTGTGCGGCCAACAGCTAGGGAGACAGAGGGAAACGAATAATCAAGCGCCTAACAGGCAAAGCGTAATTAAAGCCCTTAACAAGAGGGAACAAAAGTCCAGGAGCGGCGAGGCTACCGAGCCATGATAATAACGATAGCAGAAGAGAAAGTGGTTTCGTGGAGGAAGAAACCTGCAAGAGTTCTGATCAGGAACCGAAAAGGCCAGCAAGAAGGGAAACACATACAGCACAAAAAACGCCGTTTTCTCCGACCCGTATCGGAAGCGAATGTCTACGAGAAAATCTCGGTGATCGTCCGTCGGCGTTCCCTCGCAGTCGAGCGGGCAAGCGTTTGGGTCCCCCCAGGCGGAGGCGCATCGAGCGACAAGTGCGATTTAACACCAAGTGTGCGCCTGCCTAATGCCAGCCTCGGCTGCGGCCGCTCAGTCTCCGAACCAGATTGTGACGTCCACGGCGACGTCGCGCTGAGCGGCGTCTTCGGCGTCGGCCCATCATTCGATGTTGCGCGGTTGCGCGCGTCACGCTGTTGCAACCCACTCAGCGTGCTCACGCTCACAGTCAGTGGACGCGAGAAGGTGACCGTGGTAGAGTGTCGGCTACTGCTTGCACCGGATGAAGAGGAGTGACCTGAATCAGTGCGCGAGATGGGAAGTGGCGGCAACACAGGAGTAACCGTGTGGGGGGTAACCGCCGTCGTTGGTGCGGCGCTCGGTGTAGTGATATTAAGACCAGGGTTGACGCTCGTGCCAGCACGTAGCGTTGCCGTAGACGCAGTTGAGATCTTCCGTCGGTTTGCTGACTTGTCGCCCATGGAAGGGAGTGCAGATTGATCAGCATGCGCCTCGAACGAGGAAGTGGGAAGAGGGGAGGGAACGGGGAGCGCAGGGAGATTGCGTGTGCTCCCATCTGGTTGGCGAGAACGAGATGCTGGGGTAGGTGAGGGTTCGTAATCGTCCTCGATGTGCAAAGACCTCTGCGACTCGATTGTGGGCAGCTCAGGCTTTGCTGATGCAATAAGTGTGCCCTCCCTCTGTAGCCCGGGAGTAAATGACCTTCGCACAGACGATGTCACGGGCGGACGCGCAGAGGGCGAAACGTCATCTCCGAGACCAAGAGGGCGGGGTGGGTCCCGTTCCCTAAGCAGCATAGACGACGAAGCGCGCTGGCCGGAAAGAACGCCCACATCGATGCGGCTCGACGCTCGGCGCGTGAGGTCAGACTTGTCTCGTTCGATCCGTGGAAGATCCCAGCTGCGCCTCGATTCAGTGCTCCTCCGTCCCACTCCGTCACCGCTCCCGCTGCCCCTCCCGCTGCCCGTTCCCGCACTTGTCGACGAGCGTCCATCAGCACCAGATCTCCTGGAGAGGTCATCGCTCGCACAACGGAAGTGTTGTAGACTGCTGCCTGGACCCGCTCCAGTAACAGAGGACTCACGCAGCACCTTGCCAACTCCGAGCAAGAACCCGGTCATGGTGCGCACAAGCTCATCGCTCACTCTTAACATATCCCTCAAGTCCCCACCGACGTCCTTCCACAACCCAACCATATCAATCTCATCGCCTGGGCTGGCGTCCGATACCTCTGACTCTATCAGCCGCTCCAGAGCGCGATTCGTGGCAGTGCGGAGCATCCCATTGACTTGCTCAGAAAATCGTACGACAGCTTGCGCGCTCCGAAAGACTTCAGGTACAGTCGTAGTTGGTGTGTCACCCATAGGTGGTAGACGCGAGAGAAGTGCCTCGAACATGGTGAGCGATTCGTCCATAAGCCGTAGATGCTCTAGCGCCTGTTCGTCCAGCGGCAGGGCAGGTGGGCGTGTGCGCGGTGAGCCGTAAGTTCTTTCTTGCGGGCCAGAGGAGAATGGTGTATACAGCGCTTGTCGGGAACCCATGCCTTCGCGGTCACGATCGGACGTAAACGAGTTCTTGTACGTGCGTGGCACAAAGGGTGCGGTCTTAAGCGGAAGGAGATCCTCTTCAATGGGGTGAAAGTCTGCCATTGATGTCGTTGGTCTTGACTGAGGGCCAGAATGCGACCCGCGTTCCGTGCGGTGATAAGAGGAGACTTTGTCGGGGGTACGCGGATCTTGGGCGGCGCTCGTGCGCAATAGTCCGGTCACCCTATTTGGACTGGTGATAGCTTCTCGGACCTGAGACGAGATAGCGGCGATCGACATGGGGCGGGGGGGAACCGTGGCATTCTCTGACTGCCGTTCCGCTTCACGGAAAGCATCTGCCCCGCTCTTCACGCCCATTCCCGCGGCTCGCAGGCTCTCGCCTATTAGACGCGCACTAGGCGGGTTTCCTATGTTGTTGCGTGCTGACGGTCGATTCCCAAGGTCGCTACTTGAGCTCAATGGATCATCGTCTTCGTTATCATCAACGATAGGCCGGGAGGATGTAGTACGCAAATCCTCAGACATCCAGCGAGTTTGATGCTTTCGTGCTGTTGATAGTCGGCTGACCTGTGAGGTCTGTGGAGGAGAGTGTTGGTTATTGAGAGCGCGACGCATAGATGCCCTTGATGGAGAGGTATCGTCAATAAGCGAGGTATAGCGCTCCCTCGAAGGCTTTTGAGGCGTAGTTGGCTCCTTGGAAGCCTGGTACATGAGACGCTCGTCTTTAGCTGACGTACAGTACCTTATATGTGGAACTTACCCTGCCATCTGAGCTGGCGCGTCGGAATTCGCGTTCGCGGAACTCCCTGGGGAGGGGCTGCCTATTTTTTTTCCCGCTGCTTCCTGGGCTACGCCGCAATGACGCGACAGTCGCCAAGGCGGCAGAAGTGATGTCGTTCTGTCCAAGTTCACGGAGTGCTTCGGGATCAGGCACGGACATAATGGAGACACGCTTCTTGGGCGTCCTTTGTGACGAACCGGGGGAGAAGCTGCGAGTTGAAGAGGCCCCCTTTCCTTTAGAGGGTGAGGCGGGAAGTGAAGTACGTCTGAGTCGCCCATCCAGTACAGAATATGGACGTGAAACGGATGAAGGTGGTGTGACGGATTGATCATCGGATGAGTTGGAATAGGCGGCGACGCCAGGTTCACGCTCCGTCTCCGACCCGGATAGCGCTGCTGGTTCTACTGACCGAGAGCGGTTGTTGGTAGAGGGCGACGTTGAAGAACGTGAGGCTGGAGCGCCGTTTGGAAAGCGTGGAGAACGTGGGGAACGAGTCGATTGGGATGGCGAAGGTGTGTTTAGGCGCATAGATGAGAGCTTATTGAGAGCCTAAATGCGGCGGCAAAGTGGCAGAAGATGACGGAAACGTAGAATGGAATATCCTTGAGACGATGAGTAAAAAAAGGAGAAGGACAGCACATACCATACGGTTCCTCTGTGTAAGACTCATAACACGCTGTAGCGTCACGATGTGGTTACTAGTCTGGTCCGCCCCGCGGCGGCCACCGAGATTGATTCGGGCTGTATTGTCTTCTTCTTCTTCGACTTGCTCTTTCTTATATTCGCCACTGCCGGCAGGAGACGAAGCACGGCTTGACCTGGACGTGGAGGGTCTTCCACCGCGATTTGTCAGAGCGGACGAGGGAGGAGGCATGGTGGGAATGTCGTTCTCGCGACGATCACCTGTGCTACCACTTCCTGTGGAATTGGTAGCCGGCGGGGATGGGAGGCCGGAATGGGTGGATGCGGCACCGGGGCTGGGGGGCTCTGGGAGATCGGGTAGCTCTGACGACGAAGTTGAGGAAGGGGTGGACCCATCGCCGAGGAAAATTGCAGACAACGGACGGCGCTTGGACGAGAAAGAGGGGCGAGATGTCATCTAGTGGAAAGGTTGGAAAGGGAGCAACTGGACATAAAGAGAACTGGAGAGGGGATAAAAGGAACTTTAAGAGGGGCCGTTGACTGCCCTTAACACGAAGGTGAGACAGGGGGCAAGAAAACGCGCTGGTCCGATCCCTGTTGACGGAGCAGGTGGGGAACAAAGCAGTCGTGTGGCCCGTTTGATGACAGGACAGGAGATGAAAGTCAAGTGGAATCGATTGAAAAATGCACAGCACTGGTTAGCAACCCCATCGTGGGAATATTTCACGGGAAATGCCGAGCCTAGCTAGGACATGATCCTCTTTCTGTCTGTCTGAGATATTACAGTATGGGGTTTTCTTCGTTTCCACTGCTTGCTGATCTGAGATGCCACTATAGCATCTCAGATCAGCAAACAGATTTTGGATGACCGTCCCATGTCTGATTCCTCCTAGTGGTCGGCATAATACATGTGCCCCGATTACGATGACGATAAAGAGTAATCTGGAAATGGTCGTCGATTCTTTCGGGTGGATGAGGGCCTACAAGCTTTGAACGCCCCTTATGGCCACCATTCTTAATGGACATTCAGATGGTCACTTTGACGGCAGAGTATCGTGCATGGTACTATCAGTGTGGCTCACTGTCGTCACAAATGCAAATGTCACGAAAGTAACGGACATGTAACACATGCCGAATTGTTTGTTCTCACTCCCACTCATCCCCGTCTACTATCACCCTCAATGCTCAAGCTTTTTGTATATCCGATCGGACTAGGCATCCCTTTCCCAGTCGAGATTGAAGAGTCGGAGACCGTTGGCGATCTGAAAGACGCAATTTGGCAAAAGAATCCGAACGACTTCAAAGATATTGACGCCCGCCGGCTTGTCCTCTACCTAGTCGACTTACCTGATGACGAGGAGCTCGAGGAAGCTGCTAAGCAAGCTGCGAAAGATCGACCGTCGCTGAAAGCGACTCGCTTGCTCTCCACACTATTCCCGACGGGTCCTCCAGAGCTGAAGATCAGTATCGTCGTGGAGGATCCAAAGATCAGAGAGAGTGAGTCCCCGACGAACGTTGCTGATGACATTATGCTTAGTCCTCGCTTCCCAATCTCATTCCAATTACGACGTGGCAACTCATGACATTGTTGTGCGGTGACCATGTCGTTTTTACAGATGTGGCTGAAGTCAGCCAGGCGCTCAACTCGGAACTGGTCAAAGAGTACAAAGACATCTTCATCAATGTGTCCAATTGGGGAGACTTCGAGGAGGCCGATATCCACGGCAATCATATTGTGGAAGCGACAGCGGTACCACAATTTGTTACAGAGTTTGAAAAAAAGCTGGACAGCAAGCCGACTGTGACCCCTGATGTGCGATGTTTCCTTGACTTGTCCGTCTGCTTTCCGATTTTGACTGTTTAATGTAGTTGTATTCCGCGTGCGAATGTATCTCCGGTCAATCTTTGGCTGCTGCATATGATAGAAGCAACGAGGCCATGGACATCGACGATGGGCCACCCGAGGAATCCATCTCCGACTTCCGATCTCTGGGTGAGCGGGAGGTGCCTCGTCAAGCCCAGGGAGACGAGATGTCACATGTGGTGTATATTATGTCCGATAAATGGCCAAGCCATCAGCAACGGCAACAGAATCGCAACGATGCTTTCAAGGAACGTGTGGCCCAGATGATCTTTTTCGGAAAGTTGTACTACTATGTTCAAGGGCAAAGAACGATCACGGCTCATCTGTAAGTTCTCACTTGGTCCATGTATCACGAGTTAGCATCTTCCGTAGAGGCCACGAGCCATGGCCTTTCGATCTTATCGTCAAACATGAAAACGAAACCGGACCAACACAATTCCGCAAATACAAACCTCGTAGCGATTTCCGCTTATCGAAGTCACGTCTTCCTCGACTGCTAGTAGAAGTCGATTCGACGTCAAGGGTATATGACGATCCCAACCGAAAGCCTGTGGACCTTATCCGGATGCTTTTGGCAGGGGCCGCCGTGGTCCGTTTTGCAAACAAATTCTTGGAATCATTCAAGGGGCGGGATTTCGTGCTCGTTGCTGTCTATATCACGAGCAAAGGAGTAGCAAGTCGTTATACGATTTTTCAGGATCCGGATGATCCGAATTCGCCATTCGTATGTCGTCCCCTGGGTTTCGAGTAAGCTCGTTGGCTGAATGATCGTAGGTTTATTACAACCAAAAGGTATTTTCGTTTGGGACCTCGGATGGCCGCATCGAGTTTGCACGCCAGTTGTACAACCTTAATTACATGCTAGAAGGGGCAAACGAAGGCAAAGACACGGAATCAAATGTTGACAGGCTCAAGGAGAAGATTTTGAAATATAGCAAGAAATTTCCTTTGGAGTCGATGTTCGGCAAGGGCACCAAGAAGAATACTGATAAGACAGATGACGGTGCAGGTACCGGTGGAGGTAGGGGCGCGGGTGCGGGAAGCGCAGATGCAGCGGACCACATGGAGTTCCGAGCCCACGGGTATGAGGTGGAACCTGAAGTCGTGGTGGATAACCGCGGTAACGTATTTGAGCCGCTTGTCAAGGTGTGGTAAACCTTTTCTACTCATTTTACGCGCTGACGCTTGGCCCCCAGATGCCGTCGCACATCCTCAAGGTGTATCGACCGTCGAACCCGAAAAATGTTCTCATCGCGAAAAAAGTTCGCGAGGAATCGAAAGAGATCGCGATCTTCAACCTTCTTGATTCCATCCAGCCCAAGTCGAGACACATTGTCTCGCTACTCGATTCGTTCCATATCTCGTCGAGGATGTGGCTCATTCTACCTAGAATGAGCTCTCTCGCGGATTATGTCACGATCTGCCCTGACGAACTTTATGGCAAGGTCGCTCAAGTCTGCGGGGGTCTCATTGAGGGCCTAGCGTATCTTCACAGACACTACATCGCTCACAGGGACATCAAGCCTCACAACCTTCTTGTCGACCGAGATTTTGGCTTGAAAATCATCGATTTCGATATCGCTATGCAAGTGAAAGATGAGAACGAGGAAGTTGATGACCAATGCGGGACGAAGCATTGGATGGCACCGGAGATCGGCAAGTCGTGGTACAGTCCGATCAAGGCCGACCGATGGTCTTGCGGGCATGTTATATTGCATCTTCTTGACGCAGTCGGGAAAGAAGACAATCAATGGAAGGCAATCGCGAGGAGGCTGGAGGCACATGATGCAGACAAGCGGCCGTCGTTACTTGAATGGCCCATATGGTTCGTACCCCCGCCCTCGAACGTCGTCAACATAGCTGGTGAGATAAAGGCCCTGCGGCATCGCCAAGGCACAGTGAAGGTCGATGGAGAAAATGCAATGCCCCTGCAGGCGAAGAAGCCGAGACTGACAGAATTTGACCGGAACGAGGGGGGGAGGGAGTTCGGAGGACGTTACGAAGGCATCGCAACCCGTGGTTAGAGTTTGTTGAACTCGTGGCACTTGTTGGTAGTGGTGTAGGCACATAGAATGTTGATACCCAGTCCCCAGTATCTATTAGGCGCCATTGACCAACCGAATTCTTGAATCTTGAACTTGAACTCGGATTTCGGTATTTTCCGGGGGTGACAGGAGTCACAGGCGTGATGAACAATAACTTGATTAACTAATACGAGTTTCTTTAATTATAATTTCTTTAATTATAATTATGAGCTCTTTCCCACCAGATTTGCAAATTCGCTTGTTGTAATTGCATATTCGCGTGTGTGCATATTCGCATGAGGTAACACATGATTTGTAAAAAAAATATTTCTACATCGTGTCGGCCAGATGGCGATATGGAGGGCATAGTTTGTACATACATGAAATTCTATGCTAGTCAACATGCGCCCTTCGAATTCTCATTCTCACATATTGCTCCCACATGTCACCAGCAATTCTGTCTCGCCTGCAATTCGCTCGCTCCCTCTCATGCTGTGTCACTGGGCCTTCAGCAAGTTCACCAGCCTCCTCCTCATCTTGAGAGCCCATGTGGAGCTCAGCCACATCATCAAAGGTGGAAATCTCCCTAGGATCATACTCATGAATAAAATTGTGCAGTGCTGCAAGCGCAGCTGGGATGCGCGCCTGAATTGACATGTTATAGTTAAGGGGATGATTGAGTAATTGGAACCGTCGCTTGAGGATTCCAAAGATGCGTTCTACGACATTGCGAGCTTGAGCATGATGCAGATTGAACAACTCCTCACGCGTGCGTGGCCTGGGACAAATGTCAGTGAGAAAACTCAGGAGATGAGAAACATTACCTTGTGTTTGCGTGACCCCATTCGGCGAGATGGTACCGCACACCTCGATAAGGGGTGAGAAGTACATCTGATGAGGCAAAGCCTCCATCGCCAAGATAATACTTTCCGCTTGGGATAAAAAAATCAGAAAGTCATGCGTCAAGGAAGAGTGTTGCATCAGCAGTGGAACCCTCCCAACCAGTCAGGAGATAGGTGAAGCGGAGGTCGAAAGAACATGCCACAAGGCAGTTCTGTGTGATTACTCCTTTGCAGTTCCTCACCATGTCACGCTCGTCAGCAGTGGCAGAACACTTGATATGTGTGCCATCAACAGTGCCTAGGGCATCCTTGAGATATGGATAGAGCTTGGGGTTACTTCAGATAAAGGGGTGAGGGGGCGAATTGGCATCAGGGAGCTGCACAAATGTGGTATAGAAGGGGGGGCTTGAGAGAACTCCAAGAATTTTTTTAAAATACCTAACTGCCTGTCAGAACAAGTGTGAAGAAACCCAAGTGATACGTACTTTGAAATGGTGCGGGGTGACCGCTGGAAACGCTCTCTGACATGAGTTGATGACAGCCCTGTAACAGCAGTATAGAGGAAGATGGCGATTTGTTCTTCAATTAGGACATGTCGTGATGAGGCAACACCGAGGTTTTGAATGGTCTGCTGGAGGGTGTCAAAGACATGTTTATGTACTCCAAGCTCGCTCTGAATGCACTCTGGATGGCCAGTGAGTAGTTCATGAACCCACGCAGCCCCAGTTAATGCTGATGTGTGATATGGAATACAATGAGGACAGATGGCTTGGAGGAGTTGTATATATGCTTCACAGCAAAGCAAGACAAGAGTCGACATATGCAAGAGGACCACAAGTCATTGGCGTCGCTTCTTTACCAGTCGTTGATTGGGCATTGGGGGGGGAAATGATGGGATGGACAACGCAACGCTTTGAAAGTTTTTCTTTGCCGCCAAGCAGACTGAGTCAGCATAGATGGACTCAGTCCACCCTGTGACCGCATGATACCATCAATGACAAATTATTTTACATACACATAACACATGACAACATGACATTTGAAATTACAATTACAATTTGGTTTGTGCTAACATATTACATATGTATTGACACACAAGATCACGCAATTCTGGATCCTTATCTAATCCAAGTGTGAGGTAACTATCAACATCCGCAATATTGCCATTGGAGAGGAGGCTGAGTGCTGGGACAATGTCGCCCATTGGCAGCCAGTGACCATCCTTGATATCAGTGGCAAGGGTTTTGACTGCCAGCGACCGACGCGCATGCTCAGGAACCGTCATAAGCACAGGTACAACAGCACCTGTAGATGCATTCCCAAGTTGTTCATCAAGTGAGGGTGCGGCTTCAAGGGCGGGCTCAGGCTCAGGCTCGTTGAGAGCTTGCACAGTCGAGTCAAAGGACTCAATGACCCTGTTCATGACCGCTGACATACCAACGACAGTGGATGCCGCAGTGTCGGTCCTTTGTTTTTTGCTTGACGTTTCACTTATGGAGATGTGATCGGATCTATGCTTCCGAACTGAGAAGCAGGGTGAGAGGAGAGGCATTTGATAGTGAAGTTGATGAGAAACGCACCACCATCAAATTGAGATCCGAATGAGTTGGGGGACAGACGAGAAGTTGACTGGGATGGAGGATCTGAATCTGCATGAAGTGTTTTCTGTGTACCCTGATAGGCACTTTTGCCTTTGGATTTCGATCCAACGAGAGACTCCATAGCCTCGCAATGTGACTAGCCCTTGTTGCGGTACTTCTTGGCACTTGGTTTTTTCTGCTAAGGTCAGACATTGTTAAAGAAGCAGGAGTTATACACACACCTTGACTAAATCGGCCCACTGCCCCTCCATTTCTAACCCTACATCCACTCCTTTCTCATCATCCCAGGGAAACCCAGACTGTAGCTTGAGGAAGGAGATGATACTGTATTCAGTCTTCAACTGTTGGACGGCATCAGCGTTGAGGGAAGGGATGAAGTGGACGATACAGCACCCTGTTCCATTTTGTTTTGCATGTGCTCCCAGTCTTGATGCCACCCTTCTCATGAAGGGGGTTGATCTGAGAGGCTGCGTCGTTGAAGATGTGGTCCTTGAACATAGAGTTGGAGGTCATTTCGTCCCTATGCTCCAAAAGAAAATCTAAAAAGGCTGCTTCATCCTTAGTTGTCCATGTGGCGTTACCATCTGCTTGACTTTCTCCCACAGAAGAATCAGAGGCTGAGCGGGTCTGCATGTATGATGGGGGTACTGAACAAAGGAGGTATGGAGGGAGGAGGGGATTAAAAAAAGAAGGCGAGAGAAAAATGCACGCCACACATACATGGAAAAAGACAATGGAGGGAAAGTCCCGAACAAAGCCGAGTACTGACTCCCGAGTCAACTCTGAGTACGCGGACATCTAACTTCACACACGCGAATATGCAATTACAACAAGCGAATTTGCAAATCTGGTGGGAAAGAGCTCATAATTATAATTAAAGAAATTATAATTAAAGAAACTCATATTAGTTAATCAAGTTATCGTTCATCACGCCTGTGACTCCTGTCACCCCTGGAAAATACCGAAATCCAAGTTCAAGTTCAAGATTCAAGAATTCTTGGTTGGTAAATGGGGCCTTATGTATGTGAATTGTTCCCCGCTATGATTATTTTTATTTTTTCTAGATCTACTTTTATTTGTCGTTTTCAGATAACGTGACGCGCCGGAAAATTCGAAAAGAAATAGGTTGGTACTTTACCATTAGCTTCAGTGCATGGCTACCACATACTAATTTTGACATCTCCAACATTTCAATTGTTCATTCTTGGTACACTAAATTTAGAATCTAGTTTTCATTCTGGTTTGAACATGCTATCTTTTAGGATTTTTTGCTTAGAATTTGGCAAGATAAATCAAGTTCTTTCTACCCCACCAGCCTCTTTCTTTGAATTGTTGAATGTCCTCCTGTGCATAATCCATGATAAATATGGCTGTTCCCATGTCAATTTTCAACACTCCTTGCAAGTCCTGGATGGTGATGAAATTCTGGGATAACTGCATGATTTGGGTGAAGCCTTGTGATTTGAGTGCTCTACCAAATTCCAAAAACTTGAAGCCTTTTGTATTGTGCAATGAGTTGTCCTTGAATTCTTGAAACCATTGTTCAATCTCAACAGATATCTTGATGGCTGGTGGCAGTGGTGGTGGTGCCACCTGATTGCCTCCTGGTTGCACACTGAGGATTTGTTGGTACTGGCCCCACTCCGGATGAAGGACAATTGGAATTGTAATGCCATGGCCCCCCATTGTGCCAAAAGGAGCAGTACCCTGAAGTGGTTCATGTTGTGACTCACTGTTGAACAATCCAGTTCAAGAGTGAGGCAAGAGTTTGGAGATGAGTCAACTAAGTTCTAGGATGAAGCTGGTGAGGAGTATGGTCCAAACAAGTAGCAAATACCAGAAAGGGACTGGTACAGGCTGTGAGAGATGATCATGGAGAGAGAGGGCCAGGATGTACTAGATGAGGCAGTCACAAAGGAGTACCCCTGGTAGTAGAGTGCTGCAAACCAAATGGACAGTCTGAAGACTGTCCACTACTTTATTGAGCGCTTATTTACTACAAGGGAACTGCTAAATAGGGAACAAGTCATAACCTTGTTATCAAGCACAATTGATGGATGATTAAGAAGTCAGAGTATGCTTACTGAGCATGCTCAGTCATGCTCAGTAAGCTGCTGAGTAAGGAGGCTCATATTGATGAGTAAGAGCCTTTAGTGTCCATGTGTTCACTGCTTACTGTCATTTTCATGTGACCTTGCACTTGCCATTTTTGGATGTCATTTCAAGTGCAAAATTAAAACTGCTATATCTCAACAGTTTCTCAGCAGATTGCCTTGAAACTTTGACAGTAGAACCTTATATACTGTATCTAGGTGCAGCTAAAATATGGGAGCCTAACATTCAGTTCTTGGCATGTCGATTTTCAGGTGCTGACATGAGTGCAAAACTTTGAACTGCCATATCTCAACTGTTTCTCAATCAATTTACCTGAAACTTTGACAGTGGGATTTCATGTCCTGTATCTAAATGCAGCCCAAGAGTTGGTGTCTAATTCTTAGTTCTTGAAGTTTTGATTTTTGGGTGTGATCTGAGTGTGAAATTTTGAACTGCCATATCTCAACCATTTCTCAATAGATTGTCTTGAAACTTGGATAGTAGAACCTTATATACCATATCTAGGTGCAACTAAAATATGGGAGCCTAATATTCAGTTCTTGAAGTTTCGATTTTTGGGTGCTGGTCTGCATGCGAAATTTTGAATTGCCATATCTCAACCATTTCTCAATGAATTGCCTTGAAACTTGGACATTAGAACCTCATGTACTGCATCTAGATACAATCAAATAATGGGTTTCACTTGTTGAATTTTCACATTTTGGAGTGCTGACTCCAAGCATGATAAAATTACATTCTCTACAGTTGAATACATGGTATAATACAACTATTTAAAATGATGTGAGGTGTATGTCGAGGCAGCAATTGCAATCACACATGAATGGGCAAGGGGAGGTGAGGCAAGGTGGGCTGCGAGCCCTCACATATGGTGGTGGCATGTCATCCATGAATACATGCAAATTTGTAAAGTTATCACCCTGGAGCTCATTCAGAACATGTTCTGCAAGTCTGGAATCTGGCCCCTCAATCCATCAGTCTTCACTGAAGAAGACTTTGCACCTAGCATGGCATCATCCTCTTCATCACACTTCCCATCTTCATACCTGATGGAGGTTCCATCCTTGCCTCCAGCAATCAGCTCAGATATGAGTTCCAATACTGCTGACAGTGATTACATTGCCTCAGACTCAGAGGGAGGCACCAAGGATGTGACCAGTAGTCACAAATCCTCAATTCCTGATGCACACTTGTGTGCATGCAATGTGATAATCACATACGTGTCTTTGGCACAGACCATGGAGGGGATTGTGGCGACTCACTGTTGAACAATCCAGTTCAAGAGCGAGGGAGGAGTTCAAAGATGAGTCAATAAATGTCCAGGACGGTGTGAGCAAGAAGCAGAGTCCAAAGCAGTACCAGATACCAAAGAGGTACAGTTACTGGTAGTATGGAGAAGTTATGCAGGGAAGAGGCCAGGTGTTACCGAGTGGTTTGGGGTCTGGAAGATGCCGGAACACCTGAACTATGGACTGCACCGTTTGCATCATGAGTGCGTCAGATCTTGATCATTTATGTTCATTGATATCGCGTTCGGAACGCGTTGATCGTATCTATCTGAAGATGTATTGAAGAAGCAATGAGTAGCATTGCTTCTGTTCCAGATGATCCTGTACTGCCACGTACGTCGCTTCCTTGATTAGGAAAGTACTTATGACACCGAGATTGCTACTAGGGAAGCACTTAATGCTTCCAGCACCGAGATTGTTTACATAGAAGCAACCTCGCTTCTATGAGCCATGTTTTGCTTCTATAGCACCGACCAGTACTACAGTAGCACAAACCTTATCCCTGTAGGGCTATATAAGGCCCCCAGTTGTAACAGTTGAGCCCTAAGCTCAACTTAGTTTGCCAATCCCAAACAGTTGACTCCTACCCCGTCTGCAGAGCCCCTCTCATCTTGTTGCCATACTCCAGAAGGATCTAACACTCCTTCCCCTCCACGAGTATTGCTTGCTTGACTCAAGCATATCTGCATTGGTAGGACGCATTCATAGACGCGACCATTGATCTTATTTAAGGCACTTTGGAGCCTTAACACAGTCCCATGTCTATTGATATTTTTCTCACCAAACAGTCATGACTTTTGACTGACCCCCAGCACATTGTCACTCTGACCTACTGAGCCACCCCTTCATCATCCACCATCATTATAACAGGTGATCTTGATGTTGCACAGCATAGAGCACAGCTAACAGGCCAAGCAACCCACCTTAGAGTGTTGTGATCTACCCCTCTTTCGGTTCGTCCCTAAATTACTCCTTATTGTTCCTTACTTTCACTCCCATCCCCTTGGTTACAGTTTCATCCCTTGATGCTGATGGCCTTTATTGTTTCACCCTTTGTGTTTCATCTATTATGTTATCTATTGTTGAGTCTCTTTTGCTATTGGCTCACTCTTTTATCTATTGTTCCGCATATAGTACTGTACAGCCTCACTACATACAGTATTTAAGCGCCTGTAAAAGCTGGGGAATGCCCCAAGCTTAGCTTTGTCCCATTTCCTGTTGCATCCCCTTTGCCCTGTATCCTCTCTCAAATCACAACTTGTTTGTGCTGGCTCTTACCTTGCTTGACATCAACACACTAGGAGGAACTCTCATGTTCCTCTTATTCCTCTCTTGCTCTATCATTGTCCTCCTCTCCTGTGAAACCAGGAGATCAACTCTGTCTGCGGACTGAGTCATTGTCTGATTCAGCCTTGAGATGCTAAACCCTTGATCCGGTCTCTTTGAGCCGGCCCCATTGAACCCTTGAACCAAGTCACAGGGACTTGGCTCCACTGGACCTTGAGCTAACGCTCTTACGGCTGTGATGCTGTAACATAGAGGTTGTGCTAAGTGCTCAAGTGATATTGGGGTGTAGAGCAATATATATACTTGTCTACATGTATGGTATTTATACCTCTATGACCCATGGCTGTTCCTAAGACCAAAAGAGGTGACTACAGGTGTCCACTATATTGTGCACACAGTGACACGTGATGTGGAAATGTTTTAGACACAGCATAAGGCTGCATCTTGTGATAGATAGTGTAGTATGTGTAACCCTAGTCCCATATGTGCAAGTTCTATCTAACACATAATATCTATGAGTGGATCTAGAACCTTGTATGAAGGTCTTTGCCTTCTTTGATCCATTCGGGTTCCAGTTCAACACTTGATGCCTTTGGAAAGGTGGTGGTCACAATGTGAAGACCATGTGTGTTGGACAGGTGCAAAAACCAACACATCAAGCGGCTGAAGCTTGTGTGTTGTTTTTGAAGGGAGGCAGAAAAGGATAATGTTATTGTCATATGCAAGTTGCTGCATGGTTAGGGTCTCATGCAAGTTGTGCCCATTGAGTGTCAGTACAATTGGTTTGTTGTTAATGTGGTGTGTATTAGCAAATGGAATAAACACAGATTGGAACCATCACTTGCATATTTCATGGTCTGTCCACCCAGAAGGGGATGTTGCAACACTGTGAAGACAAGATTATTGATTTCATGCTGGCATACCACTGGATTGAATTGCACCTTCCAATGCCTTCCAAATCCTGGCAGTCAGGCAGTGGGCCATCTGAGAGAACAAATCCTGATGGCATAAGGGATCCTGCTGCCAAAATGCATTCAATGATAGAGACAAGCTCCAAACTGTCACTTTTATTGTGGTATAGCTGCTTTTGCTCTTTCATGGATAGAAATTTCTTTCCATTATTTTTATGGCCACCTCCCTTCTGGATTCCCTTCTCATCCATGTTCCATTGATGGTGTGGTGGTATCCCATGATATGTGTCCATCAGTGCCTGTAGTTTTGCAAAGTAGTCATGGACTACTGTCTTATTGAAGTTTTGTGCATGCTTTGGATCCAACCCACTCGCTTTTGAGAATGTCAGATGGGAATTGTATTTGATGAACCAATGGTGCCAGTTTATTCCAGGGTACTGGCTAGATAGGTCCAAGGCATGATCGTGCAATCACGACGTGCAGGAAGGGATAAGTTGACTCCGCTTATAGTCAACTCAGTGGATAATAAAAGTAAAATATTTCAAGTGCTGAGTAGGCTCTGTTGCGGCCACAAATTATATTACATAAGTAATGACCTTAGTTGAGCACGAAAAATGTGACAAAAAAGGTTAAATATGGAGAGTCTACTCATTCCGGCACAACTTTTACCCTAGCCTGGCTAAAAGTTGTGCCGGAATGAGTAGACTCTCCATATTTAACCTTTTTTGTCACATTTTTCGTGCTCAACTAAGGTCATTACTTATGTAATATAATTTGTGGCCGCAAACAGAGCCTACTCAGCACTTGAAATATTTTACTTTTATTATCCACTGAGTTGACTATAAGCGGAGTCGACTTATCCCTTCCTGCCCGTCGTGAATGCCTTTTGATCCAGAGGCATCACCTTTGCAGAATGCTGGTCACACCAATCAAGAAGTGCCTTTCCCTGGGCCAGCTTGAGAAGCTGGCTATCCTGGTGGGCTTCCTGATGCAACTGATGCTTCCCAGAAGCACTGTCTTGTAGCATCTGGCAGGAAACCTTGGAAAGCAAGATTCCATTCTTGTGGTCACTCAAGGCTGCCTGTAGCTGCTTCTCATATGTATGGTCTTGTGCTGGCCAACTGGACCACCTGTAACATGGCATTAAGAGAGTAGGCCCTCCAAGTCAGTGTATGGTTGGATCACCCCAGCTGGAATCAAACTCCACTCTCCACCATGACAGCAGGCATGATACAGGCATGATCCAGGCATGACCCCTGCTGAAATATTACTCAAGAACCACTTGATGGACTGCCATTTTTATTTGCTAGACTGACATTAATGGCACTCAATAATATAACTACAAAGTTTTGAATGGTGTTGTTCAAGTGAATACAGGGGAAAATGAAATCACCAAGATGGTAGTGAACGCCGAGTTCCCAGTGACCCACACTATCGTGCATGTACTGTCAGTGTGGATGATCGCCACAAATGCAAATGTCACGAAAGTAACGGACATGTAACACATGCCAAATTGTTTGTTCTCACTCCCACTCATCCCCGTCCCCGTCTACTCTCACCCTCAATGCTCCTTTTTGTATATCCGATCGGACTAGGCATCCCTTTCCCAGTCGAGATTGAAGGGTCGGAGACCGTTGGCCAACTAAAAGACGCAATTTGGCAAAAGAATCCCAACGACTTCAAAGATATTGACGCCCGCCGGCTTGTCCTCTACCAAGTCGACTTACCTGATGACGAGGACCTTGAGGAAGCTGCTAAACAAGCTGCGAGGGATCAACTGTCGCTGAAAGCGACTCGCTTGCTCTCCACACTATTCCCGACGGGTCCTCCAGAGCTGAAGATCAGCATCGTCGTGGAGGATCCAAAGATCAGAGAGAGTGAGTCCCCGACGAGCGTTGCTGATGACATTATGCTTAATCCTCGCTTCCCAATTTCATCCCAATTGCGACGTGGCAACTCATGACATTCTTGTGCGGTGACCATGTCGTTTTTACAGATGTGGCTGAAGTCAGCCAGGCGCTCAACTCGGAACTGGTCAAAGAGTACAAAGACATCTTCATCAATGTGTCCAATTGGGGAGACTTCGAGGAGGCCGATATCCACGGCAATCATATTGTGGAAGCGACAGCGGTACCACAATTTGTTACAGAGTTTGAAAAAAAGCTGGACAGCAAGCCGACTGTGACCCCTGATGTGCGATGTTTCCTTGACTTGTCCGTCTGCTTTCCGATTTTGACTGTGTAATGTAGTTGTATTCCGCGTGCGAATGTATCTCCGGTCAATCTTTGGCTGCTGCATATGATAGAAGCAACGAGGCCATGGACATCGACGATGGGCCACCCGAGGAATCCATCTCCGACTTCCGATCTCTGGGTGAGCGGGAGGTGCCTCGTCAAGCCCAGGGAGACGAGATGTCACATGTGGTGTATATTATGTCCGATAAATGGCCAAGCCATCAGCAACGGCAACAGAATCGCAACGATGCTTTCAAGGAACGTGTGGCCCAGGTGATCTTTTTCGGAAAGTTGTACTACTATGTTCAAGGGCAAAGAACGATCACGGCTCATCTGTAAGTTCTCACTTGGTCCATGTATCACGAGTTAGCATCTTCCGTAGAGGCCACGAGCCATGGCCTTTCGATCTTATCGTCAAACATGAAAACGAAACCGGACCAACACAATTCCGCAAATACAAACCTCGTAGCGATTTCCGCTTATCGAAGTCACGTCTTCCTCGACTGCTAGTAGAAGTCGATTCGACGTCAAGGGTATATGACGATCCCAACCGAAAGCCTGTGGACCTTATCCGGATGCTTTTGGCAGGGGCCGCCGTGGTCCGTTTTGCAAACAAATTCTTGGAATCATTCAAGGGGCGGGATTTCGTGCTCGTTGCTGTCTATATCACGAGCAAAGGAGTAGCAAGTCGTTATACGATTTTTCAGGATCCGGATGATCCGAATTCGCCATTCGTATGTCGTCCCCTGGGTTTCGAGTAAGCTCGTTGGCTGAATGATCGTAGGTTTATTACAACCAAAAGGTATTTTCGTTTGGGACCTCGGATGGCCGCATCGAGTTTGCACGCCAGTTGTACAACCTTAATTACATGCTAGAAGGGGCAAACGAAGGCAAAGACACGGAATCAAATGTTGACAGGCTCAAGGAGAAGATTTTGAAATATAGCAAGAAATTTCCTTTGGAGTCGATGTTCGGCAAGGGCACCAAGAAGAATACTGATAAGACAGATGACGGTGCAGGTACCGGTGGAGGTAGGGGCGCGGGTGCGGGAAGCGCAGATGCAGCGGACCACATGGAGTTCCGAGCCCACGGGTATGAGGTGGAACCTGAAGTCGTGGTGGATAACCGCGGTAACGTATTTGAGCCGCTTGTCAAGGTGTGGTAAACCTTTTCTACTCATTTTACGCGCTGACGCTTGGCCCCCAGATGCCGTCGCACATCCTCAAGGTGTATCGACCGTCGAACCCGAAAATGTTCTCATCGCGAAAAAAGTTCGCGAGGAATTCGAAAGAGATCGCGATCTTCAACCTTCTTGATTCCATCCATGCCCAAGTCGAGACACATTGTCTCGCTACTCGATTCGTGTCCATATCTCGTCGAGGATGTGGCTCATTCTACCTAGAATGAGCTTCTCTCGCGGATTATGTCACGATCTGCCCTGACGAACTTTATGGGCAAGGTCCGCTCAAGTCTGCGGGGGTCTCATTGAGGGCCTAGCGTATCTTCACAGACACTACATCGCTCACAGGGACATCAAGCCTCACAACCTTCTTGTCGACCGAGACTTTGACTTGAAAATCATCGATTTCGATATCGCTATGCAAGTGAAGGATGAGAACGAGGAAGTTGATGACCAATGCGGGACGAAGCATTGGATGGCACCGGAGATCGGCAAGTCGTGGTACAGTCCGATCAAGGCCGACCGATGGTCTTGCGGGCATGTTATATTGCATCTTCTTGACGCAGTCGGGAAAGAAGACAATCAATGGAAGGCAATCGCGAGGAGGCTGGAGGCACATGATGCAGACAAGCGGCCGTCGTTACTTGAATGGCCCATATGGTTCGCACCCCCGCCCTCGAACGTCGTCAACATAGCTGGTGAGATAAAGGCCCTGCGGCATCGCCAAGGCACAGTGAAGGTCGATGGAGAAAACGCAATGCCCCTGCAGGCGAAGAAGCAGAGACTGACAGAATTTGACCGGAACGAGGGGGGGAGGGAGTTCGGAGGACGTTACGAACCACAGGCATCGCAACCCGTGGTTAGAGTTTGTTGAACTCGTGGCACTTGTTGGTAGTGGTGTAGGCACATAGAATGTTGATACCCAGTCCCCAGTATCTATTATGTATGTGAATTGTTCCCCGCTATGATTATTTTTATTTTTTCTAGATCTACTTTTATTTGTCGTTTTCAGATAACGTGACGCGCCGGAAAATTCCGAAAAGAAATAGGTTGGTACTTTACCATTAGCTGCAGTGCATGGCTACCACATACTAATTTTGACATCTCCAACATTTCAATTGTTCATTCTTGGTACACTAAATTTAGAATCTAGTTTTCATTCTGGTTTGAACATGCTATCTTTTAGGATTTTTTGCTTAGAATTTGGCAAGATAAATCAAGTTCTTTCTACCCCACCAGCCTCTTTCTTTGAATTGTTGAATGTCCTCCTGTGCATAATCCATGATAAATATGGCTGTTCCCATGTCAATTTTCAACACTCCTTGCAAGTCCTGGATGGTGATGAAATTCTGGGATAACTGCATGATTTGGGTGAAGCCTTGTGATTTGAGTGCTCTACCAAATTCCAAAAACTTGAAGCCTTTTGTATTGCGCAATGAGTTGTCCATGAATTCTTGAAACCATTGTTCAATCTCAACAGATATCTTGATGGCTGGTGGCAGTGGTGGTGGTGCCACCTGATTGCCTGCTGGTTGCACACTGAGGATTTGTTGGTACTGGCCCCACTCCAGATGAAGGACAATTGGAATTGTAATGCCATGGCCCCCCATTGTGCCAAAAGGAGCAGTACCCTGAAGTGGTTCATGTTGACTCACTGTTGAACAATCCAGTTCAAGAGCGAGGCAAGAGTTTGGAATGAGTCACTAAGTTCTAGGATGAAGTTGGTGAGGAGTATGGTCCAAACAAGTAGCAAATACCAGAAAGGGACTGGTACAGGCTGTGAGAGATGATCATGGAGAGAGGGCCAGGATGTACTAGATGAGGCAGTCACAAAGGAGTACCCCTGGTAGTAGAGTGCTGCAAACCAAATGGACAGTCTGAAGACTGTCCACTACTTTATTGAGTGCTTGTACTACAAGGGAACTGCTAAATAGGGAACAAGTCATAACCTTGTTATCAAGCACAATTGATGGATGAGTAAG
>JAGFNK010000680.1:0-26035 GCA_025769875.1 Russula earlei | reverse complement strand
GCCAGGAGCTCTTTATCATAGATCATGTAATTTCGTTGTGCAGGGTCCAAGGATTTCAAAAAATAGGCGACTGGGTGATATCTGTTAAATTCATCAGGTTGTTCCAAGATTGCGCTGACTGCAAAGTTGCTTGCATCGCAGATGAGCTGAAAGGGTTTAGTATGATCAGGTAACATGAGGACTGGGGCTGTTGTGAATGCGTGGATTAAATTTCTAAATGCTTGTTCTTCATCATCTTCCCATTTAAAGGGGTGTTCTTTCTTTGTTAGATCAAACAAGGGTCGTGCCATTTGTGAGTATTGGTGGATAAATCGTCAATAGAAGTTGCAAAATCCTAAAATGCTTGGATTTCCATAACATTGGTCGGAGTAGGCCACTTTGTAATGCCTATTAACTTGTCTTGGTCCATAGATATTCGTCCTTGGGATATATTGATGCCTAGGTAACTAATAGAGGTTTGTCGAAAAGCACACTTCTCTGGTTTCAAGTATAAATCATGGTCTTGGAGTGTCTTTAGGACCTTGTGTGTCCAGTCATCCAGTTCGTTCAAGGTTTGCGCCATGATTAGTATATCGTCTAGGTAAACGACCACTCATTCAGTGGCAATGCATTTTGCTAGGATGGTGTTCATAAAGCATTGGAAAGTGGCTGGGGCATTGCAAGAGACCGAATGTCATTATCAAAGGTTCGAAGAGTCCTAAATGGTGTCTTGAATGCTGCAAGGTGTTTCGTTGCCCTCTCTTAGGACAGATATTGTTGTATCCCCATCGTACATCAAACTTGGTAAAGTATTGGGCTCCTTGGAGTTTGTCAATTAATTCAGGAATTCAAAGGTAGTGGATATGCAGTCTTTGACAGTTGCTGTGTTCAGGGCTCTGTAGTCTTGTACTGGTCGTAGGTTTCCTCCTTTCTTTTCCACAAAGAAGAATGGACTAGCAATAGCTGCTTTTGATGGTCGGATAGTGCCTCTTTTCAAGTGTTCATCTAAGTATTCCTTTAGGGCTTGTAGTTCTTTGGGAGTGAGTCGATAGATACCAGAATTGCGTCAGGCGATTCCTGGTTTCAGATTGATTGCATGGTCCCATGGTTGGTGAGCAGGAAGGCGTTGGGAAGCTTGTTCATCGAAAACCTTTCGCCATTTCAAGAATTGGGCAGGGATAAGTTCGTCTAGTGTCTTAGAGGGTGTTTCTGCATGGGCTAGCTTGGTAGCTGTGGTTGATTTGGCTCTTATGCTGATTGTCATTGGTCTAAATGCATTGTGGATTTGTTTGTCAACACATGGGTTCAATAGTCCCTCAGTATCTGGGAAGATTAGTGCAGCAACGTTTGCAAACTCAGGTTCTTCTTCTTCAGGGAAAGTAAGCACTTGTATTTGGTAATTCCGTGTTCCAGATGCAGATGCAATGGTTATGCTTGGGTGCGTGGTAAGGCAGGTTTGGGGGCAATTCTTTAGTGTGATTGTGTCATTTGCCCAATCGATATCTGGGTTGTGGTGACATAGCCAATCTGTTCCTAAGATGATGTCATGATCTCCAATGTTAGTGACAAGGAACTCTGCTTGCTTGTCATGAGTAGTGCCTGTGTGTGCTTGAATGCGAAGTCTTTGGATGGTGCTAAAGCGTATTAGCCCATTGGCATTTTGTGTTCCATCTACATTTTGTGCTGGCAATGGTTTGGTCATAGTTCGGAGGTGCAGGTGGTGTTTTTGTGTGAATCGTTCGTGGATTATCATTCCTTCTGCCCCACTGTCAAGCAGGGCTCTTGCACCGATTTCTTTGCCACTTGTTTTCCCCACCAAAGTAACTTTCAAGGCGATAGATGGGGAGCGAATATTCTTGGGAAAAACCTTGGGGTAATTGATTTCTCTTGGTATTGTACTGATTTGGACCGTGTCCCTCCTCGGTGCAGAAGGGGGTCCAATTAAAAATCCATAGGAGCAGATCTTGGGCGGAGGATCGAGTCCTGCAAGTGTTTCTCTCCAAGTTGTTAATGATGCAACAGGAACGGGTTCTTCCTGCGCAGGTTTGATGTTTTCATCTTGGATGGTTGTAGCTCTGACTGTTTGGGGGCGAGATCCGAGTCGTTGGCGTCCTTGGGCTGCTTTCTTTGCTCTACATTGATTTGCCATATGGTTCTTCTTTCCCCAATAATAACAGAGGTTGTTCTTCCGTCGAAACTCTTTCTCTGCATCTGTGAGGGGTTTTCTTTCACTTCTGGATTCCCAAGGTCGTTCATTAGGTTCTCCTTGGTACAAGTTAATTTCCAAGGGATTGTCTGATCCTTGAGTGTTTAATCCTCGAGTACGCACAGAGCGTCCTCCTCTGAAGGCCGTGGAATTGTATAGGTGGAACAGGTTGTCAAATTCTCTTGCTGCTTTGACAAGGGCTGCGAGCGTAGTTGGTGTCGGTGTGATTCCCAATATCTTTTGATGTAGGGCTGGATTAATGTTTTTCCTAAATGCATACATCTTTGTTCTTTCGTCGGTGGTAGCTCGTGATGCATGGTGTGACCATTTCTGATACCACTCATTAAACGGTAGTTTTCCTTGATAATAAGTGTGCATAGTGTTGGCAGAAGCCAATTCTGCTTCTGCAGGGATAAAGTGGTCAGCAAAGGCCTTTTTGAAGTCGTCCCATGATCCGTAGTCGGCTATAGTATGAGCCATGGCTTTAGTAGTTTGTTCCCTAGCCCATGCTCCGGCAGGTGTTCCTACTTTAAAATGGGGCAGTGCAGCGGCAACTTTCTTGCTTTCGTCTGTGAAAGAGTCGCCATTGATGTAGTAATAATTGGCCAGGGCTGCCCAAAAGGCTTCTGCATTGTCGGCTTTTCCATCAAAGGGTTCTGGGGCAGTTCCTACAAGGTGAGGATTGCTGGACATTGTTGTCAAGACTCACTGTTGAACTATCCAGTTCAAGAGCGAGGGATAAGCTCAAAGATGAGTCAATAGATGTCCAAGACTGCGTGGGCAAAGAGTAGAGTCCAGAGTAGTAACAAATACCAGAGAGGTACTGTTACTGTGAGAGTAGAGCAGTCACGCAGGGAAGAGGCCAGGGTAGTCACAAGGGGACAGTCCTTAAAGGAGTATCCCAGGGATAGAGAGTGCCGTAAACAAATGGACAGTCTGAGGACTGTCCGCTACTTTATTGAGCACTTATATACTACAAGAGAACTGCTAAATAGGGAATGAGTCATAACCTTGTTATCAAGCACAATAGAGTGATGAGTAAGAAGTCGAAGTGCGCTTACTGAGCATGCTCAGTCATGCTCAGTAAGCTGCTGAGTAAGAAGGCTTCTCCTGATGAGTAAGAGCTTTCATTGTCCACATGTTCACTGCTTTAGTGCACGTGCAAGCATCTGATTCATTTTCTGTTAGTTAGTTTAGGGCCGGTCATTTGAGGACTTGTAATTTGGTTAGGGAGTAGTGTTATCTTATAAGGCCCTTATATAGTTCTATTAGGGTCCTTTGGAGTTGACCCTAATACTTCTATTAAGGTCCTTAGTATTGCCTTATAGTTCGTTCTATAGTTATTAGAGTTGGTCTAATAACACGTTGTAGGGCCTTTGATACTAGGTTAGTGCCTATTGTAGAGCTCCTAGAGTCGTTCCAAAGGGTCCTTAGGAAGGCCCTAATACTGTCCTTTGTTGCTAGAAGGGTTGCTTTGAAGTGGGGCTTGCTGTATGTCGATTGTGCCGAGAATCGCTCGCGTGACAATGCGCGCACGATATTGTGGACACCTCTACTCACCCCTTTTGCTTGTGTGAACAGGGTGACACCATAGAGGCTGGGTTTCCTCCTATAAGGAAGGGTCCTTCAAGGGCCCTCTCCGGAGAATGGTTCATGACAATTGTAGGGTTCTGAGTTGTTGGGACTGTAACAATTGGTGGGGCTGGACCTTGTAACTGGATTCTAGTTGGAGTGAGCGTTCGGGGAATTGTTTGTGGTATGCTGCTAACTGTATGCGGAGTGGGTTGTTGAGTATTTCGACGGGTAGAGGATCCTGGAGTAGCGCTTCGAACACTTGGTGCAGTGCCTAGAACAGCAGTAACTTCTTGTGTTGCTCTAGCCGTGAAGTCGACTTCTTTGTTGTTGTAGTAAACCCAATATCTTCTAGAACGACTCCACTTGACTGGTTTATCTAGGAAGAGACCTGTGAAATTGTAGGGGTTGGATTCTTGAACGTTTTCCTGCTCCTGGGGCTGCTGCTTTAAGTTGCTCAGTGGTAACTTCGTCGTTGTCATCTTCGTATAACCAAGTGTCAGAAAGATTTCCGTGGTTGATAATAGATACACCTGCGAATTTCCCTTGGTAACAGTGGTCTTGAGTGTCATAACTGAGGCCTTCAAATAGGAGTGGGATTAGATTTTCTTCTTCGTCAGTGATGTCTCTCCTAGTGCTCATAGGTCTAGATGACTGTTATAGTCCAATGGCCGTTGTTCCAAGGATATGCAATGGTGTAGACTGGCTTTAGTCGGATAGAGTTGGGTCTTCCTTGATGTTTCTTTAACTGGATCCGGGAGTATTCTTCAGTGATGCTACTTTGCATTAGAACTACTTGGGTTTTCCACAGATATCCTTCAAATTCTGCTGGAGAGATGGCAAAGTCACTTATTTCCTTGAGGGGGTGTTTGTAAACTATAAAGTGTGTCAGTCGTTGATGCCAAGCTTGGGTACAATAACTCTTGAATTCAATTAGCTCTCTCCTTGAATGCGTAGGTAGGTTTAATGCTAAGAAGGATTGTTCTGGTAAGTAGCAGTGTAAATCAGTACTCCTAAGATCGGTACTATCAGGAGATTCAACGAGGGGTGATGCAAAGGGTTGGATAGGTATGACAGGGGTAGGAATACGATTGGTAAACAAGGGTACATAGGCGTCAGGAGGGGTAGGAGGTAGTGGTCTTTCAACAAGAAATCCTCTTGCGTTGGGAATGGTTTCTCTCTCAGGGGGTCGTTGGGATGATGCGTGTCTTCTGTGTCGAGGAGCCAGATTTATTGAATGGGGAGGTGGTAATCGCCTGGCGTCCACAAGGTAATTCCTGTCAGGAGTAGAAGGTGTATCTGGTCGAAAGTTGCACATGCAATACTCTGTTTTGCAGTTACACCTTGCTGTCCACGGATTTGACTCAGTATCTTCTGTGCTGGCAGACCAATGTTCTTGGCTAGTTGGGACAGTGGTCTGAATTGGTGTGAGGGGTTGAGGGGTGAGACTCGAGGCTTCTAGGATTGCTGGGACAGAATAGTACGCAGGGGAACCAGTATATGAGGTGTCTGGGCTGGTAATTGCCCAAGGTTGATTGTAGTCTGCGTCGTATAGCCAAGAGTTAGTTTCCCAATAGAAGGTGTTGTGTATTCCTGGTACAACAGCAAGTTGGATGTAAGATTGATTTTCCCTTTGTATTCTGTTGAGGCGTAGGTGGTAGAACTGGACAGTGAGACGGTAGTAGCTGATGTATGTCCAAGCCAGGTAGAACAGGCGATACCCTGTCCTTAAAGAATTAACAATGAGATGGTGATGTGGCTGGATGATCCTGGTCCAAAGGTTCAATTCGCTGGAGCGCAGGGACTGATAATCAACTGGTTGTCCTTGGATGTTCTTTGCTTGAGCAAGTTGCCAATATAATAGTTGTTGTCATGCTGGTGGCAGGAGTCGACTAAGGGTTTCAAGATATAATGCATGTTTGTCGTGGCTTAGGAGTTGTCCAAATGGTAAGACTTCAAGGAACTCTTTGACAATGAGATGAGGAAAGTCTTCGTGGGGTGGTTCTATTCCTGGTACATTGTGTAGGTTTGTTAAAGTGTTCACAGGAAATGCAGTGGAGACCCAGGTTCGATAGTGATTTAGACTTAAGACGTGTCTAGTGATAGCATCTTCTTCTTCATCTTCTTCTAAGGTGTATTCTCGAGGCACTTTAGTTAAGGCAAAGAAAAAAGGTTTATTCGATCTTTATTGAAGGGTTACAAGGGTGGTTCTTACTTTTAAGAACCGTGCGCAAGATCTATGGTTTCGAGATGGTACCTCTCAATTATTTTGAGAGGGTTAGGGGGAATACGAGGCATAAAGCAAAAGCGAAGTAACTGCGGGTTGAAACAGATGGTGTCGACGGTGTAAGTCGAGTAGTGATGCAAGGAGACATGGTTACTGTTCTCTTCAAAGTGTAAGTAACTGTACGCAAAAGCTAGGCGTCCATCCAGGAAATCATGTACAATAGACAGGCAAAAGGACCCTTCGAAAGCAGGACGGTAAATGGCAGGTAAGGTAAGGAGCTTCCTAAACAACAACGTATTAAAAATGTAAGCGATACGTCCAAGGGGGAAGTCAGCATCTGGGGCGTATATCCCGATGTTGGAACAGATGCCAAAGGGGGTTAGATTGTACTGGGTGGCAAGGGCAGTGTTGGAGGGTTCGACCGCAAAAGTGTGGACGATGCGTGCACAAAAGGCAGTGGTGAAGGTGTCTGTGAATGCGCGACGAGCTAACTGGTCTGAGGTAGGGATGCGTCCCAGGTAGTCCTGATGATTCAAGTCATGGAGGGGACGCCCCTGCTCACGGGAACGATTGGTGGTAGGGAGGACGAAGTACTGGTGTGGATGGAAGTGAAATGCTGTGCAGGGGGGACGGTCGAGGAAGCCTTCAGGCAAGTCTGCTTGCTGTTGCTCGTTCTGCGCTGGAGGGGGAGTGCCGACAGGGACAAAGTCGCCTGGGACAGGCTGGGCAGTGGTAGGAGACGATGGGGGAGCCGTTGGGGAGTACAAGATGCTGAGGGGTGAGGATGTGTCGACCGGGTCGATGTCTTCAGTGAGGATGTGAAGGGCAGTGCGTGGGGTAGGTTGCAGAGGAGAAGGGAGGCGCAAGGAGGTGTTAACCAAAGTGGGGGAGTTAGGAGTGGACACTTGAGTGTTGGCTGGTCAATACAGGGATGATGAGAGACTGTCCAGATGTCAAGACATGTACTGCTGATCACTAAGGACTCAGGAGCAGGTGGGCAAGGGTCGGAACAGATGATACGCAGCAAAGGTGGCGTTGAACAAGAGGACGAGCCAAACAATGAGGAGGTACCAGATGGGGACTGGTAGGTGTTGCAAGAGACAAAGGCGAAGGCTGGAGGCCAGTGTAGCGAGAGGGCTTTAAACAAGGCAGTCATTGAAGAGTACCTTGGAGGCGAGGGGAATCTTTAGACTGAGCGGTCGCGGGGGAGTACCCAGGAAGATGAGAGTATCACAAATGGACAGTCTGACGACTGCCATGCTTCATTGGGGCTTATATACAGTGTACAGGGTCGCTTACAAAGAACTGGGACTATTCTAGACTCTTTGGTACCATCCAATAGGACTACAGAGGCATAAACCTGCTTGTGTCAAGTTTCAGGCTTACTGAGCACATTACTGATCATTGTGGAGCAATGACATCATTATGATGTCACTGTGGAGCGCTTAGTGAGCCTATGAGGTCACTGTGGAGTCGCTCAGTCAGCTATGATGTCATTGGAACCTTGATGACATCAGATGATTTATGCAACAGTTTCTAAGAGTTTGTGCCGCTGTTTTGGGTCCTTGGTGGCTGGGTGGCCATGTGGCTGCCACGCGATGATTACCCAATTAGGAAATGGGTGCCTGGTCGTGTTATAGTGCCTTTGCAATAGCGATATCTTGTACCGCAGGAGGGATAGCCCAGAAAATGGAAGGGAGTTGGCAATGCAAAGTGAGAGAGGTCTCTCTTGAGTGAAATAGGACAATCTATGGCCAGGACCTGGCCTTGGTTCATAACATCTTGCACCGCAGAAGGGGTAGCCCAAGAAACAGAAGTGTGTTGGCAATGCAAAGTGAGAGAGGTCTCTCTTGAGTGAAATAGGATAATATATGGCCAGGACTTGGCCTTGGTTCCTAACACCTTCCCCGTTGACGGCCGCAACCATTAACACCTGACTGCTTATCCAACAGGCCACACAACACACAGCCATGATTGTACAAGCATGCAAACTATGGGAAGATGACTCACTTACCACCATACTTTGTGCCTTCAGCAATTGTTCCCCCACACTTGGAACCAACTCCCCCATCAGAACTTGCAGCCCCTCCTACCATGTTCATTCCCCTTCCCCTGACCCCATTCCTATTCCCCCATGAACAGCCACCCCTATCATCACACAGACAGGCCACATTGTCCTCCTTAATGAAAACTTCACCTCAGCAAACCTTGAAAGAACACCCCCCCCCAGCCTATGATACCACTACCACCACTAACAATAACAGACAACTCACAGAGTTGGAAGAACTCGGCAAAGGCTGGGAGGAGGGAGACCTAAGACTCGACTTGCTGATCCCAGATCCAGGAAATGAAGATGACACACTTCCCCCATGCTTCATCTTGCCCAACCTCACACATGGATTCCCCTCCATCCTAGCCACTTACAGCCCAGGATGCCCCACTCATCACATGTCCATCTGGGCAAAGGCTGACCCTTATCCACACCCTCTTAACACTCAGAAGGATGCCTTCCTGTTCAGAGAAGGCCTCAGACATACCTCAGCAGTAAACGAAGCCCTCAGGTTTGAACAAGATCTGTCCTTGGAAGCCAAAGTGTCAAGACTCACTGTTGAACTATCCAGTTCAAGAGCAAGGGATAAGCTCGAAGACGAGTCGATAGACGTCCAAGACTGCATGGGCAAGAAGTAGAGTCCAGAGTAGTAACAGATACCAGAGAGGTATTGTTACTGTGAGAGTCGAGCAATCATGCAGGGAAGAGGCCAGGGTAGTCACAAGGGGATGGTCCTTAAAGGAGTATCCCAGGGTTGGAGAGTGCCATAAACAAATGGACAGTCTGAGGACTGTCCGCTACTTTATTGAGCACTTATATACCACAAGAGAACTGCTAAATAGGGAACAAGTCATAACCTTGTTATCAAGCACAATAGAGTGATGAGTAAGAAGTCGGAGGACGCTTACTGAGCATGCTCAGTCATGCTCAGTAAGCTGCTGAGTAAGAAGCTTCTCTTGCTGAGTAAGAGCTTCCATTGTCCATGTGTTCACTGCTTTAGTGCACGTGCAAGCACCTGATTCATTTCCTGTTAGTTAGTTTAGGGCCGGTCATCTGAGGACTTGTAGTTTGATTAGGGAATAGTGTTATCTTATAAGGCCCTTATATAGTTCTATTAGGGTCCTTAGAGTCGACCCTAATACTTCTATTAAGGTCCTTAGTGTTGCCTTATAGTTCGTTCTATAGTTATTAGAGTTGGTCTAATAACGCGTTGTAGGGCCTTTGACACTAGGTTAGTGCCTATTGTAGAGTTCCTAGGGTCGTTCCAAAGGGTCCTTAGGAAGGCCCTAATAGTGTCTTTTGTTGCTAAAAGGGTTGCCTTTAAGTGGGGCTTGCTGTATGTCGATTGTGCCGAGAATCGCTCGCGTGACAATGCGCGCATGATATTGTGGACACCTCTACTCACCCCTTTTGCTTGTGTGAACAGGGTGACACCATAGAGGCTGGGTTTCCTCCTATAAGGAAGGGTCCTTCAAGGGCCCTCTCCGGGGAATGGTTCATGACACAAAGTGTGTTGCTATAGATTCACCATCAGAAAAACACAACAAATGGCAAATCACCTTGTCACTGCTAGAGAGTGATACCACCATATGGCTTGGGAGATCAGAGATTCAGAGGTTAAGTTGGCCAGAGCGAATGCCAAGGCAAGGCTCGAACCAAGAATCCTTTTCCAATCAATGCCCTGCCTTACCGATCAAGAGCATAAGGACACCAAGGAAGCTATCATGGATCCTTGGTATCAGTTCACTCCCCAAGTCTCTGACAAATGCACCTGGTGTCACAACAGAGGACACAACACCTTCAAATGTCCTAAGACGGCCATCTGCATTCTCTGCAACCATCATGGACACATGGCTGACCATTGCAGGACACCACATTGATGGTGCAAAACCAACAAGATGTGTTGAGTTCCTCACAACCAACTACATTTCCACACACATTGCTGCCACTCTACCATTATTCCCTACACCTTTTAGACATTAACAAGGGGGTAATGTCACAGGATCCAGTACTTTGGACCGGACCAGCAACCAGACAAGCCTACCCGGACGTGCCTCACGTTTCCCATACATTTCATGACTCACTTTGCCTCGCATGTACCACCTGCTTACAGCATGTTCCAGTACAATCACCTCATTTCTACCTCATGGATGCTATTTGATATAGTAATCCTTCCCTATATAAACTTGATGAGAACAAGCCTTAAGCTTGTTCTTCTGTAAAATATCACTGGTTCTAGCTTCAGGACTTGTAGGCTTGCAAGACATCAAGCATTTCATCTGAAAACTCTTTCCAATCATAAGTCTTCTCAATATGAAGACTCATTCACATTTTCCCTCTTCTGCAGAATATGACTACAAGGGTAGTCGCATCTCTGAGAACCCCGATCTTCATGAGAACTCTGTTCTCACTCAACTCAGTGCACATGTCTCGCACATGAATGGATTTGTCAGCGACACCACCCCCAGTTGGTGACACTTACTGCACTGGCGCTTATCCTTATCTTCATCATGTTATGAACCAAGGCCAGGTCCTGGCTGTATATTGTCCTATTTCACTCAAGAGAGACCTCTCTCACTTTGCATTGCCAACTCCCTTCTGTTTCTTGGGCTACCCCTCCTGTGGTGCAAGATATCGCTATCACAAAGGCACTATAACATGACCAGGCACCCATTTCCTAATTGGGTAATCATCGCATGGCAGCCACATGGCCACCCAGCCACCAAGAACCCAAAACAGCGGCACAAACTCTTAGGCCCCATTTACCAACCAAGAATTCTGAATCTTGAACTTGAACTCGGATTTCGGTATTTTCCAGGGGTGACAGGAGTCACAGGCGTGATGAACGATAACTTGATTAACTAATACAAGTTTCTTTAATTATAATTTCTTTAATTATAATTATGAGCTCTTTCCCACCAGATTTGCAAATTCGCTTGTTGTAATTGCATATTCACGTGTGTGCATATTCGCATGAGGTAACACATGATTTGTAAAAAAAATATTTCTACATCGTGTCGGCCAGATGGTGATATGGAGGGCATAGTTTGTACATACATGAAATTCTATGCTAGTCAACATGCGCCCTTCGAATTCTCATTCTCACATATTGCTCCCACATGTCACCAGCAATTCTGTCTCGCCTGCGATTCGCTCACTCCCTCTCACGCTGTGTCACTGGGCCTTCAGCAAGTTCACCAGCCTCCTCCTCATCTTGAGAGCCCATGTGGAGCTCAGCCACATCATCAAAGGCGGAAATCTCCCTAGGATCATACTCACGAATAAAATTGTGCAGTGCTGCAAGTGCAGCTGGGATGCGCGCCTGAATTGACATGTTATAGTTAAGGGGACGATCGAGTAATTGGAACCGTCGCTTGAGGATTCCAAAGATGCGTTCTACGACATTGCGAGCTTGAGCATGACGCAGATTGAACAACTCCTCACGCATGCGTGGCCTGGGACAAATGTCAGTGAGAAAACTCAGGAGATGAGAAACATTACCTTGTGTTTGCGTGACCCCATTTGGTGAGATGGTACCGCACGCCTCGATAAGGGGTAAGAAGTACATCTGATGAGGCAAAGCCTCCATCGCCAAGATAATACTTTCCGCTTGGGATAAAAAAATCAGAAAGTCGTGCGTCAAGGAAGAGTGTCGCATCAGCAGTGGAACCCTCCCAACCAGTCAGGAGATAGGTGAAGCGGAGGTCGAAAGAACATGCCACAAGGCAGTTCTGTGTGATTACTCCTTTGCGGTTCCTTGCCATGTCACGCTCGTCAGCAGTGGCAGAACACTTGATATGTGTGCCATCGACAGCGCCTAGGGCATCCTTGAGATATGGATAGAGCTTGGGGTTACTTCGGATAAAGGGGTGAGGGGGTGAATTGGCATCAGGGAGCTGCACAAATGTGGTATAGAAGGGGGGGCTTGAGAGAACTCCAAGAATTTTTTTAAAATACCTAACTGCCTGTCAGAACAAGTGTGAAGAAACCCAAGTGATACGTACTTTGAAATGGTGTGGGGTGACCGCTGGAAACACTCTCCGACATGAGTTGATGACAGCCCTGTAACAGCAGTATAGAGGAAGATGGCGATTTGTTCTTCAATTAGGACATGTAGTGATGAGGCAACACCAAGGTTTCGAATGGTCCGCCGGAGGGTGTCAAAGACATGTTTATGTACTCCAAGCTCGCTCCGAATGCGCTCTGGATGGCCAGTGAGTAGTTCATGAACCCACGCAGCCCCAGTTAATGCTGATTGTGTGATATGGAATACGATGAGGACAGATGGCTTGGAGGGGTTGTATATATGCTTCACAGCAAAGCAAGACAAGAGTCGACATATGCAAGAGGACCACAAGTCGTTGGCGTCGCTTCTTTACCAGTCGTTGATTGGGCATTGGGGGGGGGAATGATGGGATGGACAAAACACGCACGCACCCGCGACCTCTCTTGTGCCCAACTTCAAGCCCTTTCTACCAACCACGCGTATGCCAAACGCTCACAAGACACGATTGCGTGCCAGGCTGTCCGCCACCAACCGCATTGCAGCCCTTGCCACCGACCACGCACCGACCTCACGAGCACGCCTACCACCTCACACCCGACGTCAAGACCCGGACGACCGCATCGCCCACCCTTCGCCATACACGCACGCACCCCACGCTCCGGCACACGCGACGCGTTTCCGCGTCGAGCCTTTCACGATCGCCTAGACCGCCTCGCCTGGTCTCGATTGCCTTTCAAGACTCTACTTCCTTTCATCATCTCATTTCCTTTCATTACATGCCCCCTCTTACTACTCCCCTTCTTGTATATAAAACACCTAGCTACCTTGTAGTAAAAAAGAGAAGGCCAGTGGAATCAGAATCTTTTCCCCCTCATCTGTCCACCTCTGCCTGAACCAGAACGACTGCGCGTGACCACTTGTTCCTCCTCTCCCCCCCTCCTCTACTCTTTCTGCTTGGACCGGTCAGCCTTACGATCTCACTCGCACGTCACCGGACGCGCTACAACGCTTTGAAAGTTTTTCTTTGCTGCCAAGCAGACTGAGTCAGCATAGACGGACTCAGTCCACCCTGTGACCGCATGATACCATCAATGACAAAGTATTTTACATACACATAACACATGACAACATGACATTTGAAATTACAATTACAATTTGGTTTGTGCTAACATATTACATATGTATTGACGCGCAAGATCACGCAATTCTGGATCCTTATCTAATCCAAGTGTGAGGTAACTATCAACATCTGCAATATTGCCATTGGAGAGGAGGCTGAGTGCTGGGACAATGTCGCCCGTTGGCAGCCAGTGACCATCCTTGATATCAGTGGCAAGGGTTTTGACTGCCAGCAACCAACGCGCATGCTCAGGAACCGTCATAAGCACAGGTACAACAGCACCTGTAGACGCATTCCCAAGTTGTTCATCAAGTGAGGGTGCGGCTTCAAGGGCGGGCTCGGGCTTGGGCTCGTTGAGAGCTTGCACAGTCGAGTCAAAGGACTCAATGACCCTGTTCATGACCGCTGACATACCAACGACAGCGGATGCCGCAGTGTCGGTCCTTTGTTTTTTGCTTGACGTTTCACTTACGGAGACGTGATCGGATCTATGCTTCTGAACTGAGAAGCAGGGTGAGAGGAGAGGCATTTGATAGTGAAGTTGATGAGAAACGCACCACCATCAAATTGAGATCCGAATGAGTTGGGGGACAGACGAGAAGTTGACTGGGATGGAGGATCTGAATCTGCACGAAGTGTTTTCTGTGTACCCCGATAGGCACTTTTGCCTTTGGATTTCAATCCAATGAGAGACTCCATAGCCTCGCAATGTGACCAGCCCTTGTTGCGGTACTTCTTGGCACTTGGTTTTTTCTGCTAAGGTCAGACATTGTTAAAGAAGCAGGAGTTATACACACACCTTGACTAAATTGGCCCACTGCCCCTCCATTTCTAACCCTACATCCACTCCTTTCTCATCATCCCAGGGAAACCCAGACTGTAGCTTGAGGAAGGAGATGATACTGTATTCAGTCTTCAACTGTTGGACGGCATCAGCATTGACGGAAGGGATGAAGTGGACGATACAGCACCCTGTTCCATTTTGTTTTGCATGTGCTCCCAGTCTTGATGCCACCCTTCTCATGAAGGGGGTTGATCTGAGAGGCTGCATTGTTGAAGATGTGGTCCTTGAACATAGAGTTGGAGGTCATTTCGTCCCTATGCTCCAAAAGAAAATCTAAAAAGGCTGCTTCATCCTTAGTTGTCCATGTGGCGTTACCATCTGCTTGACTTTCTCCCACAGAAGAATCAGAGGCTGAGCGGGTCTCCATCTATGATGGGGGTACTGAACAAAGGAGGTATGGAGGGAGGAGGGGATTAAAAAAAGAAGGCGAGAGAAAAACGCATGCCACGCATACATGGAAAAAGACAATGGAGGGAAAGTCCCGAACAAGGCCAAGTACCAACTCCTGAGTCAACTCCGAGTATGCGGACATCTAACTTCACACACGCGAATATGCAATTACAACAAGCAAATTTGCAAATCTGGTGGGAAAGAGCTCATAATTATAATTAAAGAAATTATAATTAAAGAAACTCGTATTAGTTAATCAAGTTATCGTTCATCATGCCTGTGACTCCTGTCACCCCCAGAAAATACCAAAATCCGAGTTCAAGTTCAAGATTCAAGAATTCTTGGTTGGTAAATGGGGCCTTAGAAACTGTTGCATAACTCATCTGACATCATCAAGGCTCCAATGACATCATGGCTGACTGAGCGACTCCACAGTGACCTCATAGGCTCACTAAGCACTCCACAGTGACATCATAATGATGTCATTGCTCCACAATGATCAGTAATGCGCTCAGTAAGCCTGAAACTTGACACAAGCAAGTTTATGCCTCTGTAGTCCTATTGGATGGTACCAAAGGGTCTAGAATAGTTCCAGTTCTTTGTAATCGACCCTGTACACTGTATATAAGCCCCAATGAAGCATGGAAGTCATCAGACTGTCCATTTGTGATACTCTCATCTTCCTGGGTACTCCCCTGCGACCGCTCAGTCTAAAGTCTCCCCTCATCTTCAAGGTACTCTCCAATGACTGCCTTGTCTAAAGCCCTTCACTGCACTGGACTCCAACCTTTGCCTCTGCCTCCTGCAACACATACCAGTCCCCATCTGGTACCTTCTAGTCATTTGGCTCGTCCTCCTGTTCAATGCCATTTACGCCACATACTGTCTGTTCTGACCCTTGCCCACCTGCTCCTGAGTCCTTAGTGATCAGCAGTACATGTCTTGACACATCACACTTGGGCTTAGAGCCCTGCTGCTGATGGGAGAAGGAAGGGTCACCATGCTTGCACTTGACAGCAGAAAGCTTCTGCATGCTCTTCTTTTTGCTTGTGCCACAATTGATCTTGGTTTGGTATTGAGAGACAATAGCCTCTCTCACACATCCTTAGCATTAAAGTCAGCTAGTTCAAAGTTCTGAGTAACAATGTGGACAAGCATTTCCCATTTCTGGGGAATGGCAGCAAGCATTATGAGTGCCTGCATGGTGTCAGGAATGTGAAGGGAGGATGCAGTAAGATGCTTGAACACAGCGTGGATCCAATCCATTTGTGGGCCAGGATGCTGGCTCGGGTTAATGCAAATGGAAATAGCTTCTTTGAAGTCCTTATAGATACTAGTGGTCATCGCTGTGCCATAAAGGGTTTCAAGATAATTCCAGATTGTCTCAGCATTAACCAGGGTTGTGAGATCCTGCTGGATCACAATGCTAGATCTAAGGACCATATGACCAACTGCCATATCATTCCCTTTGTTCCATTCTTTCAGAGCTGCCTGAGTGACAGCCTGGGCAGCAATCTCTTTGGGAAGAGGCACCTGGGGAAGGAGAGGGATGATTGGCACATCAAAAGTACCATTGCAATAACCCCACAGTCCAATGGACATGAGGTAGATTCAAATAGCCTTTGACCAGATACCATAGTTTGCACCATCAAGGATGGGGACAACAGGGGCAGATGGTTGAGAAGACAACATAATAGCTGTTAGAAGGGGGCTTAGAGGTCGTCAGCAAGAGTATTGTATTCAAACAGGCTAATATAGTCTCCCTAGAGGGTAGACTAGCTTGCTGCAGCATGCAAGTTACAGGGATGCTTTGCCATCATTGCAGCCAATGAAGGCGCATGGCTTGCAGGGCCCATAACCTGTTGTGCAGCATAAAGCACAGCTAACAGGCCAAGCAACCCACCTTAGAGGTTGTGCTAATGCTCAAGTGATATTGGGGTGTAGAGCGATGTGTATACTTGTCTACATGTATGGTATTTATACCTCTATGACCCAGGGCTGTTCCTAAGTCCAAAAGAGGTGACTACAGGTGTCCACTATATCGCACACTCAGTGACACATGATGTGGAAATGTTCTAGATGCAGCATAAGGCTGCATCTTGTGATAGATAGCATAGTATGCATAACCCTAGTCCCATATGCATATATACTAAAGTTCTATCTACCACATAATATCTATGAGTGGATCTAGAACCTTGTATGAAGGTCTTCACCTTCTTTGATCCATTCAGGCTCCGGTTCAACAACAATCAATTCTATTCTTCTCATAACTGCCTGACTGCCAGTTACCTCTGCCATCAAACACTCCATGAGTCTAACTCTTCGTCGTCTTACCCGACGGCTTTCCCTCTTTCTTGCGAGGCATCGCAGGGTCATTATTCGTACCCTTCTCGTTCGAATATATTTTGTCACACTCTTCCGGTCGCCCCTTCTTATAATCGTTTAGTTCTTTCCGCCAATCTGTACTCGTCAGATCTTCGATTGAAACGTTCAGATCGTTTGAACAAAAGAGTGGCTGCTGTTCCTCACCACTTTTATAATATGGACCTTGTCCCGATGCCCGTTTCGAGAGAATGTTCGCATTGATTGTTCCCTCCCTCGGCACCGTCTCCCCTGAAGCCAGGATTGGATTTGGTGCATCTCTGCAAGGTAAAGCTGACTTCGGAGGGGGAGGAGAGAACCTGAAGAAATATGCGTACCCTGATGGAAGAGCAAACGATGGAACGATTCCAGCACCGGCTAGTATGGAATGAATGGGAGCGCAGCTGGGGGTAATCGTAAACGCAGGCGTTGACTTTATACTGTAGCCAGCCCCCCACCCCCTCCCATGTTTTCGCGATTCCTTGATCAGGATTGGTAGGGCTATCATCCCGTCAACCCCGTATCACGATCACCTGATGTTGATGCCATTGATGCATCAGCATTCCAACCTTGCACAACCTTGAAAGGAGCGAGCGCATGAATCATCAAGGTCGAGTGGCAACCGAAAAGAGGGGCAAACCTGTTTGTCATCATGCAAAAGTAAACGTGCCAGTGCAGCCCTATATTGTTTGGCCTTCGGATATGGAGCGCGAGTTGTCGTTTGGCAGGCTCAGTGCGACGCGATCTCGAAACCGTGGCCAGTCCAGTTTGCCGGTAAGCGCGCCTCTTTGCTGGCGTTGTGGAGAGAACTGGTGTCATACAGTGCCCTATATCATGATACCTTTTATCGAACGGCAGGACGTGAGTGATACTGCAGATACAACGCCAATACAGCCTGAAACCTAGGACGTGGTGTCTCCCTTGAGTATATGACCATTTGGCCACCCAAACCAGGTGTCATCTCCCATATTACCGCAACGCCGGCGGCCACTGCTTCCGAGGCAACCACACCCCATCCGCATTAAAGCGCCGGTATCGCGTCTCGCCCCATATCATAAGTGGTCCCAATGAAATTATGATGGACAACACGTGTAAAGCGAAGAGTGGGAAAACTCACGAAACCACATCCAGGAGTGACGGCCAAAGACTTGCTCCCTCCAAGTTTGCACGCACGCTGCCGAGCCACCACACGTTACCCTCGCACCCAATTCGGCCGTCCAACTCGCTCTGGAAGCTTCGGGTCAGACACAAGAACTCACTTTCTGATTCTGCGCACCTACACACTGCCCGATCCCTCGCATTGCCGCGTGGTTGATCCCGAAATGTACCATTTCACCAAAACGTGAAGCACCTACAAGGGCGATGAGGATCGAATCTTAAGACACCTCAACGCCTCTACCCATTCCACAAAGTGAGCGAAACGACGACGTACCATGCCTCAATGATGCGTGTGTGGAAGCTTGATGATCCCGCACGTCTCACGATATCGACGACGTTTGCGCTGCGGGTGATCACTCTGGTTGGAAGTTTGTGAGCAGGTTCTCAATCGAGAACGTGGGCCCTTTGAAGAGTGCTGTCTCTCTTCAGGGAAGGTGTCGATGTGACCACTACTTTCAGTGCCCAGTTGAGCCGAGCGTCATTGTGACTGATGGGTAAAGTGGGTATGAGAATGAAGCATGCTGGACACGCGCGATCGCTAGTCCATCCATGTTGGGCGAGAAGAGGGACAAGACTGAGAGGTGAGGGATGTGGTGAAGATATGATACCCAGGCGGTGGGAACGCGCGAGTGGGCAAGACGGGCCGGTGGGCCGTTGGCGCGGCACAGAGTCACAGAGTAAACGACTACATATAGAGCACAAACCAACAACCAACAAATCAGCTCGCGCCTAGACTGCATATACGTCTCCCTAAATGCCACCCCACTAACACTGGACTGGAAAACAACCCCATCAGCAGTCAACTCAGACCACTGGCTTGTTGCAGTCAAATACGCCCCGCACGATGCCCCCCACATAGGTAAAGGACGGTGGACATGGCCCCTCCACACTCTCCAAAATAAAAACCTCCTCCAAGCTATCTCTGTACGCAGCCTCACCCTAGAGAAAGAACTGGAGGCACTGGGGACAAACAACATTGACTGCGACATATCAAACCCCCAGTCCCTGTGGAAACAATTTAAAGATGACACAAGAGAACTAGCAAAGAAGCATAACAGAGACTCGTACCACAAAAAAACGTCTCGAATCTCAGCACTAGACAAAGACCGGAAAGAACTGTTAGCGCACCCAGATTTTGACACTAATGAGAGCCTAAGACTCAGTGAAGGGCTCCTGGCGAGCGAAATGTCGCACCTGGAAAAGACCAAAGCCCGAGCACGGAAAGAACGCTCCAATGCCAACATAGAGTTCCATGGAGAAACCCTGGGTGGCATCTGGTCAGCCATGGCAAAAGAAACGAAACCCAGAGACCTCATACGTAGATTGAAAGTCCTGCTCTCTGATCCACCCCAATACAAACGCCACTCCAAGAGAATGGCCCAACTTGCCCAAAACTACCATGAAAACCTCCAGAACAATGACCTCAACCAACCTGAGACCCACCCACACCACCAACACCTATTAGATGAAATCTTCAGTGCGATCCCCCCACAACAAAAACTCAAGGAACCTGTGGCATCACCCATGAACTGGTTGGTGACCCAAGCACACGTAGAGGATGCCCTCAGAAGGGCCAAACACAACTCAGCCACAGGACTCAATGGCTGCCCATATGAACTCTGGACAGCGCTCCAGACCTACCATGCTGCTGCAACCCAAACCAATGAAATAAGTTTCAACATCACTAAGACACTCACCCACATCTTCAATGACATCCAGGCAAAAGATATAGACCCGAGCTCTGAATTCGCCTCTGGGTGGATGTGCCCGATCTTTAAAAAGAAAGATACCACTGACATCAGTAACTATCGCCCCATCACCCTCCTCAATACAGACTATAAGCTACTCACCAAGATCCTGGCCCTTCAACTGATGGACGTGGCACCAACCCTTGTCCACGAAGGACCAAACTGGCTTCATCCCTAAACGATCCATTTTCAGCCACATATGATTAGCCAAGGCGATCATCACCTACACTGATATCACTGAATCTGATGGAGCTATCATCGCCCTTGACCAGGAAAAAGCATACGACAGGGTGAGACACGACTACCTGTGGAAAATATTAGCAATACTCAACCTACCCCCACCCTTTATCAAAACAATCAAAGCCCTCTACTGGCATGCCACAACCCAGGTTGCCATTAATGGGGTAATGAGCACCCCCTGTCATGAACCATTCCCCGGAGAGGGCCCTTGAAGGACCCTTCCTTATAGGAGGAAACCCAGCCTCTATGGTGTCACCCTGTTCACACGAGCAAAAGGGGTGAGTAGAGGTGTCCACAATATCGCGCGCGCATTGTTGCGCGAGCGATTCTCAGCACAATCAACATACAGCAAGCCCCACTTAAAGGCAACCCTTCTAGCAACAAAAGACAGTATTAGGGCCTTCCTAAGGACCCTTTAGAACGACCCTAGAAACTCTACAATAGGTGCTAACCTAGTATCAAAGGCCCTACAACGCGTTATTAGACCAACTCTAATAACTATAGAACGAACTATAAGGCAACACTAAGGACCTTAATAGAAATATTAGGGTCGACTCTAAGGACCCTAATAGAACTATATAAGGGCCTTATAAGATAACACCATTCCCTAACCAAACTACAAGTCCTCAAATGACCGGCCCTAAACTAACTAACAGGAAATGAATCAGGTGCTTGCACGTGCACTAAAACAGTAAACACGTGGACAATGGAAGCTCTTACTCATCAAGAGAAGCTTCTTACTCAGCAGCTTACTGAGCATGACTGAGCATGCTCAGTAAGCATCCTCCGACTTCTTACTCATCACTCTATTGTGCTTGATAACAAGGTTATGACTTGTTCCCTATTTAGCAGTTCTCTTGTAGTATATAAGCGCTCAATAAAGTAGCGGACAGTCCTCAGACTGTCCATTTGTTTACGGCACTCTCCATCCCTGGGATACTCCTTTAAGGACCATCCCCTTGTGACTATCCTGGCCTCTTCCCTGCGTGACTGCTCTACTCTCACAGTAACAATACCTCTCTGGTATTTGTTACTACTCTGGACTCTACTCCTTGCCCACGCGGTCTTGGATGTCTATCGACTCGTCTTTGAGCTTATCCCTCGCTCTTGAACTGGATAGTTCAACAGTGAGTCTTGACACCCCCTACCATGTTGTGAGAGGGGTTTGGCAAGGAGACCCCCTTTCCTGCGGACTCTTCGACCTCACAATAGAACCATTAGCCTGCAGAATCACAAGCAACACTTACCTCCAAGGCCTCATCATCCCAGGCACTCCAAATAACCTACAAATCAAACTCTTTGCAGACGATACAGCCCTTTACCTGAGCAAACACAACCACCTTGATTATGTCCAAGAAGTCCTAGAATGATGGTGTCACATCTCTGGAGCAAAATTCAACCAAGAAAAAACTGAAATCATACCAATAAGCTCCACTGTGTACCATGACTGGGTATTAACCAATTGTAAAATAAACCCACATGATAAACCCCTTGATGAAAGGACCCACATTGCGAAAGATGGTGAGGCTGTGAGACTCTTAGGAGCCTGGATAGGGAATAAAACTAACGAAACAGACCCCTGGGAACCAGTCCTAGACAAAATCCATAAGTCACTCTCACTCTGGGGCCAAACACACCCGACCCTACGCGGCCAAAGCCTGATCTTACAAGCGATCATTGGAGGACACACCCAGTTCCTCACAAAAGCACAAGGAATGCCAATGGCAATTGAAGAAGCCCTCACCAACATGATGCGTGACTTCATGTGGGGAGACGACTCCTCCCCAAGAATCGCCCTAAACTGGTTACACTGTCCACTAGAGGAAGGTGAAGTCAACCTATTAGACATCAGAGCTCAAAACCATGCAATAGATATCATGTGGCTGAAGGAATACCTTAACTTCTCCCCAAGCTGCCCAACCTGGGCTACTGTAACAGACCTCATCATAAACAAATCAGCGGCCCTGAATATCCCCCCACCAGCCCGAAAAAACTGCTTCCTCCAGTCCTGGAACCCCCCATGCTGGGGCAAACACTTTAACCGAATGAACCAAGACACCACTAGGATGCTCCACGTAGCCAAACAATATGGAGCATCCCTAGCAGCAATCTGCCTTTCCCCAGGCCTAAGAGCACAACTCCCTGCATGGTACCACCCACATGCCGAACACAACCCGGCCACGACTCTGCAAGCCAAATTGTTGGAGTGCAGCCTCAGCGTCACGGTTTGGTCATACACTCACGTGGCGTGTGACGAACACATGGACATGTATATAGTTCGTTTTTTGTTTATTTCCCGTCCCTCAGTCTTCTACAATAAGACTGAGGTTAGTCACACTCTCATTACCTACGTACACAACTAATTACACTTTTTGTAGCACTCGTTATAGGTCAGGACACCCACTTAGTGTAGTCTTCTGCAATAAGACTGAGCACTCGTTATGGACACCTTCCTACAGATTATGAGACCTGGTTGTCTCTAAACAAGCCAAATAACTACACGCACACAGAATCTCAAAACGTCACAACATAGTAATGGCACGAGGCATCAGCACGTCCTCACCACAAGGCGGAAACGCCTCCTCCTCAGGAGCTGCGACATTGAGCCAAAAAGCCACTGCACGACACTATGATGTCCCTTTTCTCGACAACAAAGGGGTCAAGTTTATGTTCTGGAAGCACCACGTTCAAATGGTTCTTGAACTTCGAGAGCTCTGGACAGTAGTAGACAGCACATACACCAAGCCAGACCAAAGTGCAGACCCCACTGCCTTTGACGACTGGTCATACCGAGACTGAGAGGCGTGCGTGCAAATCTCCCTCACCATATCAGATGAGCCACTAAGCGCCGTCCTCAGAATCAACAATGCTAAAGGTTGCTAGGAAAAGTTATGTGCCTGCTACAAAGGAAAGGGCGAACAATGCATGGCACACCTAATGGAGGAGTCGCTTTGGACCACGCTCTCCGAAGACGAACCACTCGACCCTCAAATCAACAAACTCATATGCGCCTCTCGCACCCTTGCAAACCTCGGCTTTCCACTTGAAAACAAATTCCTTGCATATGTCATCATATTAGCCTTACCCAAATCCATGTCAACCCTCAAGACGATCTTATACTCCATCAAAACTGATGAGATCTCGACTGACATTGTCACATCCCAAATCCTCGGTGAGGAGCAACGCCGCATGCATGCATTGGGGATCAGTGCCACCGCCTTCTTTGCCAAAGCAGCCAAGAAAGCAAACGGGAAGAATAAACAAGGAGACAAGTCCAAGAAACATTGTACACACTGCAACATCCGCAGTCACGATGTAAAGGAGTGCCGAAAATTGAAGAAGGAGCAGGAGGCGAAGGGGGCGTCGACCACCTCCACAGGCGTGAAGCCATCCATGACCACGAAGATCGCAGTCGCAGACACCAGCGAAAGCATAGTACAACTATTCAGTGCCATCGCCGCTGACCCCTCACCATGCGACAACGAAGCATTTGCCTTCTGAGCGCATCACAACTCATCCACCCAGCACCACTGGATAGTCAATTCTGGCGCATTGCACACCATGAGCTGCAACCGCAGCTGGTTCTCATCATTCGCTGTCCTCACACCCCCTACTCGTATTACTCTCGGAGACGACAGCACCATTCACGCCACCGGTGTCAGACGTATTCCCGTCTGTATGCATGCCAACAGAACATGGCACAACGCCATCCTCCAAGATGTTCTTTTCATTCCTGACCTCAACAGCAACCTCCCATCAGTCGCTCACCTCACAAAGCGTGGCGCTGATGTCTGATTCACTGGAAACGGCTGCCAGCTCTTAAACCAGCAGGGGCACCTCACATGTGATGGGCACCTTCAATGGAACTTATATGTGATGGACATGACAACAGCCGTCCCGGAAACAGCATGCATGATGCACGTTGATGACTTCCCAGCTGAAGGTGAGGACATGCGAGCCACAGATGAGCGTGCCCTCATCGCTCACAGCATGGCCTCTAAGGCCGACGTCGAGACCTGGCACCGCTGCCTAGGCCATCTAAACATCGACACTGTGCTACGCATGGCCAGAAAGGGCATGGTCAAGGGCATGGAAATAACCGGCACTGCATCATCTACCCCCTGCGAACCCTGCCTCAAAGGCAAGCAAACGCGCCATGAAATCCAGAGGTCGAACTGACACGTGTGCCATCACAGTACTCAGCTGCGTGTTCTCCGACGTCTGTGGCAAAATATCCACTCGCTCACACCAAGGCTTTGAGTACTTCGTCACTTTCATTGACGATCACTCTCAGAAGGTGTCTGTTGAGGGATTGCGCCACAAGAGCGACGTCGCGCGTCACCTGAAGGCATTCATCGCCTGCGCCAAACTTGAAACCGGCCAGTGCGTGAAGGTCCTCCGCAGTGATGGAGGGGGCGAATACATGGGCAACAAGATCACTAGGTACCTTGAGGGCAAAGGTATCAAACAGGAGCTCACAACGCCCCACACCCCACAGCATATGGTGTGGCCGAGCGCATGAATCAGACGCTCCTCGACAAGGTCCGTGCGATGCTGACTGATGCTGACTTACCAGAATCGTTCTGGTATGCCGCCCTCGAGTACATGGTCCTCCTGCACAACGTCACACCCACGTGCACCCTCGACAACTCCACCCCCAAGGAGGCCTGGAGCAGGAACAAACCTGATGTCTCCCACCTTCGCGTTTTCAGTTCCCGCGCATTCGTCCACATCCCAGACAAGAAACGCACCAAATTGGCTGCTAAGTCCTTAGTGTGCACTCTCCTTGGGTACTTGCGAACTTGCAAGGCTTACCACTTAATGCATCGCCCCACGCGTCACCTTCTGGAGTCCCGTGACATCATTTTTGATGAAGGGGGCCCACCAACTCAGTCCCAGTCCTTTGAACGCGTTATCATCCAACATGACGATGCAGGGACAGCGACAGTGTCCATTGACACGCCTCCTCCTAAACAGTACCTGTCTGACTCTCAATCAGAAAGTGAAACAGAGATTGAAAACACACTCATCCCACATCCATCTGCCCCACCTGAACCGGCCAATATCCGGCCTAAACACACAGTCCGCACGCCAGTCCACGACAATGATCCTCGCTACACAGTTACTTCATATGGCTCACGAAAATGCAACATTGAATGTGTTAACGGCCCAAACCACCATAACTGACAACCCACACACTTATGCGCAAGCCATGGCTCAACCCGATGCAGCTGAGTGGGAAGTTGCATGCGAGGAAGAGCGCCGCTCGTTCGAGCGCATGGGTGTGTATGAGGTTGCCCCGTGTCCCAAAGACCGCAAGGTTGTCAGGAGCAAATGGGTCTTTCGCATCAAGCGAGGACCTGATGGTTCCATACAGAAATACAAAGCCCGCGTTGTCGTGCAGGGCTTCATGCAAATTGAGGGCATCGATTACGACGAGACCTTCACGCCTGTCGCTAAGTTCGCCTCCTTGCGTGTGATACTGGCCCTCGCTGCCGAACGAAATCTAGAGGTCCACCAAATGGACATAAAATCAGCATACCTCAATGGGGAACTCAAAGAGGAGATCTTCATGGAACCTCCCCCCGGTTTTGACATTCCCCAAGGCATGGTATTGCGTCTAATCAAAGCTCTCCATGGCACAAAGCAGGGCGGACGCGTCTGGTACGAGGATATCTGTGGCAAGCTCAGTGCCATGGGTTACCAATGCACCAACACCAACCACACTGTCTTCACCTGAACGTGCAATGGAGACGTCTCCATCATCACATTATATGTTGATGATATCACTATGGTATCAAATTCTATTGAAACTATCAACCGAGACAAATCAGCCTTGAAACAACACTATGAGATGACTGATTTAGGTGAAATATCCTGGATCCTTGGCATGCACATCACTCGGGATCACAATGCAGGCTGGATTGCCCTCTCTCAAGAAAAAACATAATTGAAACCCTGGAGAGGCATGGGAAATCTAATGTGCGCCCAATCAGCACACCGACCCTCGCAAATGAGCATCTCACTAAACTCACCTCCCCCGAAATCGATGTAAAGTCATATCAGAGTGCCATCGGCGCACTGATGTACCCCGATGCTCGGCACACGCCCTGACCTCGCATACATGGTCGCAG
>JAGFNK010000679.1:0-26096 GCA_025769875.1 Russula earlei | reverse complement strand
TTGTGGTATTTGTTTTCCTCGTTTCAGAGTTGACTATATGTGGTTGTAATCGTCGTTTATTGCTTTTTGTACGTATACAAGGTATCGTCAATGAATCAAATCCACATACAGAGATTTCTCACTTGGGTTGTGTTATCTGGCTCGGCTATCGCCGACTTATCGGATATCCGAGTATCCCTGTCCTCGCAACATCCCCACAACTACTACCATCACATCCCATGCCGACCACTAAACGTGCAGGAAAAAGGAGGGCAGAAAATGTTCGCTCGACTGCCGTCGCCGGATTAACCGTCTCGCTCTCCGTCCTCAAGGAGACCGCAGATGCGATTCCTCCTCCAGCAGGACCTATCATAAAAGGAACCCTGGGTGGACTACTTCAAGTCGTTGACATCGTCCAGGTAATCTATGCCACTTCGATAACCGAGAAATGATCTGATATCGTCATACCCTAGACACGACCAACAACATCAACGACATCGATCAGCTGATCGGCCGCGTGAACGCCCTGGAACAATCCGTTTTCAGGCCCGCTCAAAGGCAAACAAGATATCCCGGAATCTGTCGTCTATTTCGCCACAAGGTTTTCCAAGTAGTCATTCTTCTGCCTCGCTCTCAAATCGTGGCGAGCTGATCCCTGATCCCGATTCAGGTCTCTTGAAACCATCACGGATGACCTGCGAACGATCGCGTCGCGTGGAAGGTTGACCCCGAATTCTCCGTAGTAGAAGAGATGCGGCCTCCATCCAGGCCCAGATAAAAGCGATCACGGGCCTCATCGAAGACTTTCTTGCAAGTTTTTTCCCCTTCTTGGTCATACAGCTTGATCAGTTCTGATATCTTCGCGAGTCTAGGCTGGAGGAGTGGTGAGCCTCCAAATCAAGGCATTGTGCGTTATTCTCCGAATTCCAGATGTGTCTCGTTCATCTGAATTTCTCAGGAAATGCGGCGCGAGGTTCGGGAGGGGAATCAGGAAGTTCAGCGCGTTGTTCGGGAGGGGAGGGTACGTTTATCTCATCGTGACCAATTGGGTATCTTCGACTGATAGGTCACCCAGCAAACATTCCATGATGTCCGAGGTGAGAAAACTGTGACAGTACACCGAAAATTATTCAACCTTGGCTTTAGTTCACGATGATCTATCCAACTTTCCTCGAGCTCACAAGGCACGCTTTAATTGTCCCGATGAGAGAAGAGGCATGCATGTTTTAAAGACACACGCGAGGATCTGTTGGCCACTATCTATCAATGGATCAATGACTCGACAGAGGCTATACAAAAACAATGCCCCGTCCACTGCCTCCGGTTGATCCTGTTCACGTCAACCCAAACAGGCGCCGCATCTTCTGGTTGTCTGGTGTGGCCGGTACCGGCAAGTCCACCATCGCACAAAGCGTTGCCGAGTATTGTTACAGGAAAAATTGGCTTGGCCGCGAGTTTCTTCTTCTCAAGTAACGATAGCGAGCGAAACAATCCAAAGCTTGTATTCAGCTCAATTGCTCACCAACTCGGCACGACGTACCACCAACCACTCGCGCGTTTTATGCAAGAGGCGTTCAAAGCAAATCCAGACATTTGGTATTCTGATCCATCAAACCAATTGCTAAAGCTCATCATCGAACCGATCGAAAAATCCATCAATACGGGGCAAGCATTTCCATCACCGGCTGTCATCGTGTTAGATGCCCTCGATGAGTGCAAAGATGATGACGCGACCTCATTCATCGTGTCGATGCTTTCGGCCCACATCGAACGCCTTCCGTTCTCCATTTTCCTCACTAGTCGACCCGAGCCTAAACTGCACGTGCCCTCCCTCCCTCCTCATCTCCAGTCACATACACATGCGCTCTTCCATCACGAGATTCCAAAATTGTCTGTAGACCATGACATCGAAATCTTCTTGAAGCATGAACTTACTCATTTTGGGGCTCGCGATGATGGCATCCAGGGTCAGGATTGGTTCACCCAGGGCGATGTCCGCACACTCGTCCAACTGTCAGGTGGATTGTTTGTCTTTGCTGCCACCGCAGTTCGGTTTATCGATGATCCTGGTGTCTTGAACCCATGGGGACAGCTCCGTGAACTAGTCTCTGCCACACAGATCCCTGCGCAGTCGAATCAGTCACCTTATCAGCACCTGGATCAGCTGTACCTCACGGTCTTGCGCAATGCATTTCCACCATCATCCGATCCAGACACACTGGGTCGCCTGCGAAGGGTTCTTGGTTGCATCGTTGTACTCTGTGACCCTCTCTCTGCACGTTCGATATCATCATTGCTCTGCGACGATCCAGGCAAAGATATTCCTATCGCGAACATTCTCCAGCGCCTGCGCTCAATCGTCATTATCCCTTCGGATCCTGGGGCTGTCCAAGTGATGCATGCATCCTTCCCAGATTTCATCGTTGATCCGAACCGCTGCAAAGAGCCAGAATATCGAATTGATACCTCACTGCATCACGGCTATCTCGCCATCGATTGTCTGAAGAAACTAAACCGGCTTCACCGAGATATGTGCCAGATCGGAGACTATTCAAAGTTGAACAACGAAATTGGAGATATCTCAAAAAGAATTGAAGAAAACATTCCGCTCGCGATGCAATACGCCTGCCATCATTGGGCGGATCATGTAGCAAATTCTCAGCCATCGGACGAGCTGTTTGATGTCTTGAAAACATTCTGTTTCGATCATAGTTTGTACTGGATTGAGGCTCTGAGTCTGATGGACTCGCTAGATGTGGCCATTCCGGCACTACAACTTGCTCGACAAAGATTATCAGTGAGTTGTCTTTATTTTGGTGTGGACCGTTCATGACACATCATTATAGATGTTGGCCGACGTCAGGCTTCTAATTGGCATCATTGACATGCTGTATGATCTTGAACGATTTACGCTTGAGTTCTTTGATCCCATCGGCGTTGCAGCGCTGCATGTCTACCACTCCGCCCTTCCATTCGCCCCACTGGGCTCCAAAATCCGTACACACTTCCGCGGAGACTTGGAAGATTCTGTTACGGTCTTGAATGGGATGGAACAGTCATGGAATGCGGAGCTGACAGCGATGGAGGGGGGGTCACAAAGATTGGGTCAGAGCCGTCGCGTTTTCGCCAGACGGCACCCGGATTGTCTCTGGGTCTTCGGATCGCACAGTCCTGATCTGGGACACGAGTTCTGGCGCCATCGTCCAGACCCTCGAGGGCCACAAAGATTCGGTCTTCGCCGTCGCGTTTTCGCCAGACGGCACCCGGATTGTCTCTGGGTCTGCGGACCGCACAATCACGATCTGGGATACGAGTACTGGGGCCACCGTCAAGACCCTCGAGGGCCACAAACATTGGGTCTGCGCCGTCGCGTTTTCGCGAGACAGCACCCGGATTGTATCTGGGTGTTCGGATCGTACAGTCCGGATCTGGGACACGAGTACTGGCGCCACCGTCAAGACCCTCGAGGGCCACAAATATTCGGTCACAGGCGTCGCGTTTTCGCCAGACTGCACCCGGATTGTCTCTGGGTCAACGGATCGCACAGTCCGGATCTGGGACACGACTACTGGCGCCACCATCAGGACCCTCGAGGGCCACAAAGATTATGTCTTCGCTGTCGCGTTTTCGCCAGACGGCACACGGATTGTCTCTGGGTCTGACGATCGCACAGTCCGGATCTGGGACACGAGTCTTGGCGCCACCATCAGGACCCTCGAGGGCCACAAAGATTCGGTTCTCGCCGTCGTGATTTCGCGAGACGGCACCCGGATTGTCTCTGGGTCTTCGGATCGCACAGTCCGGATCTGGGACACGAATACTGGCGCCACCGTCAAGACCCTCGAGGGCCACAAAGATTGGGTCGCAGCCGTCGCGATTTCGCCAGACTGCACCCGGATTCTCTCTGGGTCAGACGATCGAACAGTCCGGATCTGGGACACGAATACTGGCGCCACCGTCAAGACCCTCGAGGGCCACAAGCATTCGGTCTTCGCGGTCGCGATTTCGCCAGACGGCACCCGGATTGTCTCTGGGTCTTCGGATCGCACAGTCCGGATCTGGGACACGACTACTGGCGCCACCGTCAAGACCCTCGAGGGCCACAAAGATTGGGTCAGAGCCGTCGCGTTTTCGCCAGACGGCACCCGGATTGTCTCTGGGTCAGACGATTGCACAGTCCGGATCTGGCACACGAGTACTGGCGCCACCGTCAAGACCCTCGAGGGCCACAATGCTTGGGTCAGAGCCGTCGCGATTTCGCCTGACGGCACCCAGATTGTCTCTGGATCTTCGGATCGCACAGTCCGGATCTGGGACACGAGTACTGGGGCCACCGTCAAGACCCTCGAGGGCCACATCTTCGCCGTTGCATTTTCGCCAGACGGCACCCGGATTGTCTCTGGGTCAAACGATCGCACAGTCCGGATCTGGTACACGAGTACTGGCGCCACCGTCAACACCCTCGAGGGCCACATATACACGGTCACAGCTGTCGCGTTTTCGCCAGACGGCACCCGGATTGTCTCTGGGTCAACGGATCGCACAGTCCGGATCTGGGACACGAGTACTGGTGCCGCCATCCAGACCCTCGAGGGCGACTGGACGTCTGTCCGTGCCATTGCGATACATGGTTTGTATTGCAGTATTGATGGGTGGGTCTTCAAAACTCATGGTACTCATACCACGAGACTCTGCTGGGTCCCCGTGTCTTGCAGGCCAGAACGTCAAGATTCATACAAGTCCAGTCTAGTGCTATGTTTACGAGGTCGCACTGTTATCCTGCATTTCCCACCCAGTCAGTTATCGCAGCTGTCTTGAGTGGCTAAGATGACATTGGAGTTGGCTTCGCTGCGCCCTTTCTTATTGTCATTTTCACATGACCATGCACTTACCATTTTTGGATGTCATTTTGAGTGCAAAATTAAAACTGCTATGTGAGTGATCAGGAACTCAGCAGTTGATCACCAACTTAGTGATTTCATTTTTCCCTGTATCTGCTCAAATGACTCCATTCAAAACTTTGTAGTAATACAATTGAGTGCCATTACTGTTGTTTTCATGTGACCTTGCACTTACCATTCTTGGATGTCATTTCAAGTGGAAAATTAAAACTGCTATATCTCAATAGTTTCTCAACAGATTGCCTTGAAACTTTGACAGTAGAACCTTATATACTGTATCTAGGTGCAGCTAAAACAAGGGGAGTCTAATATTCAGTTCTTGACATGTCAATGTTTGGGTGCTGACATGAGTGCAAAATATTGAACTGCCATATCTCAACTTTTTCCTTAATCAATTTACTTGAAACTTTGACAGTGGGATCCCATGTCCTGTATCTAGGTGCAGCCCAAGATTTGGGGTCTAATTCTTAGTTCTTGAAGTTTTGATTTTTGGGTGTGATCTGAGTGTGAAATTTTGAACTGCCATATCTCAACTGTTTCTCAATAGATTGCCTTGAAACTTGGACAGTAGAACCTTATATACTGTGTCTAGGTGCAACTAAAATATGGGAGCCTAAGGCCCCTTTTACCAACCGAGAATTCTTGAATCTTGAACTTGAACTTGGATTTCAGGATTTTCCAGGAGTGACAGGAGTGACAGGAGTGATGTAAGTGATATGATGTATATAATAAATTAATATGCATTTTGTTCTGTTGTGATTTGCATATTCACATATATGGGGTTATGATGTGTCAGTGTCAAACTTGGAGTCGAGCTCAACATCTGGGTGCTTGCAGCCCCATTTTCACCAGAGCTGCACATACAAAATTTGCACAAAGAGGTGCACCCACACATGGTGACACATGTGCTGCCTTAATGACATGCTTGCAATACCCCACTTGGAAGGAGTGGAAGGAAGGGGTTAGAAAAAATATTTTACATATCACATGTAAACCCAACACATGAATGCAAATCACACCAAAAAATAACTCATATTTGAAATAGACTCATATTAGTTTATTATGTCACTTACATCACACCTGTCATTCCTGTCACTCCTGGAAAATCCCGAAATCCAAGTTCAAGTTCAAGATTCAAGAATTCTCAGTTGGTAAAAGGGGCCTAATATTCAGTTCTTGAAGTTTCAATTTTTGGGTGCTGATCTGTGTGTGAAATTTTGAACTGCCTTATCTCAGGCCCCATATAGCAATGAAACTTTTACAAAAATTTGAAACTTTTTGAAATTTGGGGGTTTCCAGAGTCACTTGTGTGACAGGAGTACTCATTGTAACATCACATAATATCATAATGTCAGAAGTTTTTTTTAGGGTTTCTCAGCATTTGCCAGACAGGCATGAGGTGCATGCATAGAGTGTGATGTCCACTTGTCTGCAGTCTGGAATGCCCCCCCATCTTTGCCCTGTGCAATCATCACTATGCAAACCTCCAGAGGGCAGATGTGTGATATGACTGTTTCATAGGTGATGCCAGCCTGAGCAATGGCCTGAATATGAGGTGGCACTACTGCCTGCATGTCAGGTTGCTGCTGTTCTGGCTGGTATCCCTCTCAGCTCTGTTGATCAGACATGGCATGGCATCAAGATGAAAGGGTTGATCAGTTGGTCAAAAGAAAGGAATGCATTGTGCACCAGACATGTAGTACCTCATCACATGAGGCCTATGCTATGCTAAGTGCTGCACCTATCCCTTGTGACCATCTGGCAAATGCCAAGAAACCCTAAAAAAACACTTCTGATATTATGATATTATGTGATGTTATAATGAGTACTCCTGTCATGCAAGCAACTCTGGAAACCCCTGAAATTCATTGCCTTGAAACTTGAACTTGGACATTAGAACCTCATGTACTGTATCTAGATGCAGCCAAATAATGGGTTTCACTTTTTGAATTTCATGTTTTGGAGTGCTGACCCCAAGCATGATATGATTACATTCTCTACAGTTGAATACATGATATGATACAGCTATTTACAAGTGACATGAGGCATGTGTCAAGGCAGCAATTGTGATCGCATGTGAATGGGCAAGGGGAAGCAAGGCAAGGTGGGCTGTGAGCCCTTGAATATGGTGGCAGTGAATGATGGTGAATGATGAAGGGGTGGCTCAGTAGGTCAGAGTGAAATTATGCTGGGGGTCAGTCAAAAGTCATGACCATTTTGTGAGAAAAATATCAATAGACGGGACTGGAGGGAATAGGAATGGAATGTGTGTGTGCATATTTCCAAGGGTGAGGGTGCCATTGAACAAGGGCATGATGTCATGAACCAGTTCCTGGAGAGGGCCCTTGAAGGACCCTTCCCTACTAGAGGAAACCCAGCCTCTATGATGCCACCCTGTTCACACAAGCAAAAGGGGTGAGTAGAGGTGTCCACAATATTGCACGTGCATTGTTGCACGATTGATTCTAGGCACAATTGACATACAACAAGCCCTACTTAGTGGCAACCCTTCTAGCAATATAAGACAGTATTATAGGCTTCCTAAAGACCCTTTAGGATGTCCCAAAGTGCTCTACAATAGGCACTAACAAAGATACTATAGGCTCTATAATGTGTTATTAGACTAACTCTAATAACCTTAGAATGAACTATAAGGCAATACTAAGGACCTTAATAGAAGTATTAGGGTCAACTCTAAGGACCCTAAAAGAACTATATAAGGGGCCTTATAGGCAACACTATTCCACTGACAAATACCCAAGTCCCCAAATGACCAGCCCTAAACTAGCTGACAGCAAATGAATCAGATGCTTCACACATGCACTAAGCAGTGAACATGTGGACTCCAAAGGCCCTTACTCATTATAGGCCCTTACTCATCATAGGCCTCCTTACTCAGCAGCTTACTGAGCATGACTGAGCATGCTCACTAAGCATGCCCTGACTTCTTACTCATCCACCTACTGTGTTACACCATTTCCCTTTTACGTTTACTTCTTACCTTTCACTACGGACTGCTTGCTTTCGTACGTCCCTTTACTTACTGGTCTTGTGATCTCTTACGTCTTGTGATCCCTTCTGTGTTATCATGTGATCCATACACGTCCAGGTAACACTGGATTGCTGTTACTTTCCCTTTGTTTGGTTCTCTTTCCATTTATATTCACTTCTTAGTTTTGACTGTGCAATGCTGCGCATTTACTGTGCAGCACAGTTATTTGGTTCTGACTCATTCGTGGCCTCATTTCTATGACTCTTACTTATTATGACTCCTACTATACTAGTAGCACAGTCAAAGCGCAGCTATTGCTGTGCTTCTCCTGTATATATAAGCTCAGTACTTTGTGACCAAAGCCCTAAGCTTGGTCTCTTGTAGAATCCAACCTACTCTTGTCCAACATATTCGCCTGCAACCCACTTCACTCCTAATCCTCAAACCACATCCACATCTCCATCTCACCAACTCTTCACACACACCAACTACCATCTACTCTACCTATCCCTTCCTTCCCTAAGAGTCTCTCTTCACTCCACTGAGAAGAGCTCTCCTCCTTTAAGACCTACCTTCCTCTACTCTCTCTGCATTGTTCAAGGTCTCTGACAGACTTGAACGCATATAGCTAGTGGAACCAGCCCTAGTCTATCCCATTACAAACTTACCCTGGCTTCTCAATGGACCAAGTCATACTAGGAAGGGTCTATTGGCCATAACCTGTTTAGCATAAAACACTTTGACCGCTGCAGGGATCCTTACTTTCTATATACGGGAACCAGCCCGTTTCTTGAACACATCTCTACTATTGACTTGTCCTAATGCTTGAGAACTGACATGGCTCGTTACCGTGACATACTGTGCTTAATAACAAGGTTATGACTTGTTCCCTATTTAGCAGTTCCCTTGTAGTATATAAGTGCTCAATAAAGTAGTGGACAGTCTTCAGACTGTCCATTTGATTTGTGGCACTCCACTACCTGGGGTACTCCTTTGTGACCACCTCATCTAGTACAACCTGGCCCTCTCCTTCCATGATCACCTCTCACAGCCTGTGCCAGTCCCTCTCTGGTACTTGCTACTTGTTTGGACCATGCTCCTTGCCAACTTTGTCCTTGGACTCAGTCGTCTCATCTCTGAGCTTCTATCTCACTCTTGAACTGGATTGTTCAACAGTGAGTCCTGACACATGATGCCGAGCATCATGAAGAACATGCCAAATAAGGTCAGCCCAACAATGTCATCAGGATTATCTGGAGAATGCAGGTATGACCACAGTGACAGGTCCCAAGGCACAAGTGCACAGGGTGTGGGGGAGGTGGCATTGCTAGGAAAGTTGGTAGAACAGAAGGTGCAGAGTGATAAGATAACAGAGGGGGGATGTCAGAAAATTGGGAGGGTGACTATAATGGATTTTATGGCATTATATTTATTGCTGTTTTCAGCACACTTGGCAGAGCTTGAATTCCACCCAAATCAGTGCAGAAAACCCCCTCAAATGTGTGGGATGAATATCTCCCTCAAAACAGCTTCAATTCATATGAAATGTATTGTTCCTGAATCGCTTGAATGAGGGCTAGGCATCCCCATTGTTTTCATGAGATTTGAGTGAGAATTTGTCACAAGGACTGGTACATCGGACCGGACCAGCAACCGGATAAGCCTACCCGGACATGTCTCAAGTCTCACGTGTGTTCTATGACTCATTCCGCCTCACATGTACCAGACGTTTCCCGTGTGTTCCAGTACGATTGCCTCGTTACTACCTTGAGGATACTATTTGATATAGTACTCTATATGTATATAAGACTGTCAACTTCTGAGAACAAGCCCCAAGCTTGTTCTCTTGTGAATATCACTGGATTCTAGCTTCGCGACTGTAGGCTTGCAGAAAATCAAGCAAACGTCTCGGAAATCCTCTCTTCTCTCAAAGTCTTCGAATGTGAAGACTTATTTGTCATTTCTCTACTCCGCGGTACACACTAGCCTTTGCTGTGTTGTCACCGAGATCCCCGAATCTCGTGAGAACTCGTTGTCTCGCTTGACTCAGTGCACACGTCTCACACGTGAAACGATTTGTCAGTGACACCGCCCCCAGTTGGTGACATTAGAACAAGCTTCTCTCTCTCTCTTGAACCCTCGACCCTGAACACATTTTCATATGTTCACCCAAATACATCAATTTTCTTGAAACATGACTTCAATGGCCAGAGACTGGAGGTACAAGGGCCAAGGAAAACCCTCTGAACAAGGGTTGGCACTACTCAGACTTCCATTCAGGATAAGCCTAGACGCCGACATTGCCCTAGTTCCAGAGCAATTCAGAAAGAACACTGTGTTTCAACAACTCAGAGTAGACTCCACTCCTTGGACCGGATTCTTTGCACCCTACAAACAAGCAAAGGTTGCCCTTGCAACGCTCTACGGAGTATGGTTTGAAATCAAACATCGCGAAGACTACTTCGTGGCCGTGTGTGTTGCGCGCCCGATTTTCGAACTTACATTTGATCCTCTTCCAGGGTTGGATATGGATGCACTGATTGCCTCAGGAACACCAGTACCACACTCCTCTCAGGCTTCAACCCCAGCACCTGTAGAAATGATGGAACAAGAACCCCCCACGACAACTCAAGTCCGCATCACCGACGACGAACCGGACGCACCCATCCCACAGCAACTCGCGTTGTCTGGTACGACACAAGCCTTTCCTCGACCCAGCCAATTTCAAGGCTTCGGAGGATGCGAGAGACGACCTCTGAGCCCCAACCCTGACGACTACGACATGCACACCATATATGGCTGCAATACACGCCCTTCTGACAATGGCAAACTCGAAGGCGTCCCTCCCAAGGCCTTTAACGGCGACCACGCACGCACCCACGCATTCCTTACTGCGTTCCGACGCTTCATGAGGATGAATTTTGATAGCAAGATTGCTCAGAATCCCATCAAAAAATGTGCCTATTTCTTGTCATTGATGGAAGGACCTTGTGTTGACGGATGGGTTGAAGTGATGGACGAATGGCTCGAGAAAGTTATGCTCGACCCAGATGAAATTCCCTTTGGCCTGACTGCTTGGCAAGCCATGGAACAACAGCTCAAATGAGCATTCACCGACTATGCCAAATGCAAACGTGCACAAGATCAACTACGTGAACTCAAAATGAAGGAAAATAATCTTGACGAGTATATTGCAAACTTCGAACTGCTCGCGCATCGAGGATCCCTACATACAGATGACCCAATGGTCATGCGCCTGTTCGCGTGCGGTCTCCCCAAACCTCTAGTCGAAGCCATCATTAGTCAAGAAGACCCCATCACCTTCCAAGAATGGATCTCCGGAGCACAAAAACAACACCGGATTTGGATGCGTAAACGCGCAGTCCTTACTGATCATGCCAACACGCATAACTGCAACACAAACCCAAATCGCCCCTGGGCTCGCCTATCCACCTGGGGTACACGCGGTAATGCCACCAACAACACCACTGCACCACGCGCATGCCTCCCACCTCGTGACCTGAATGCGATGGACACCAGCGCCAGCACAGTATGCAAAGCCATCACTGAAGCCGATAAAGAAAAACACCGTGCTGAAGGCAGGTGTTTCCACTGTTTGAAACAAGGACATCTTGCCAGAGATTGCCCCATGAAACCAAAATGCGAGGGGTAACGCGTGCACGTGCAGCAGAGGTGACCACCACCACATCTGAATCCTCCGTTGTCGAGATCATTGAAGAAAGCGCAACCGCTAAAGTTGCAAAGGCTGCTAAAGCCCTCTCTAAAGAAGAAAGAGAGGAATTTATCAAGATGCTAACCAGAGAAACTGAAGACGACGAAGGAAGGAAAGGATTTTTCGGATGCCTGAGCATATCGGCGATTGCTCGGGCCCCTAGGTACAACCAATGTATATAGTACTACAAAGAAGTCAATGCAGGTCAAATTGACAATTTACATTGGAACCTCAAAAGCCGAAAAGAAAATTGCACTGATCGACAGTGGAGCGACTGAATGCTTCATTTCACCTAAGTTAACCAAAGAACTTCAACTGAAAACATGAAAACTATCAACACCAAGGATAGTGAAAAATGTGGACAACACTCCCAATCGTCTTGGAAAATTTACCCAAGCAGTAGACCTAGAACTAAAACTATTGGGACAGAAAAACACACATCAATTTCTAGTAGCAGATATTGGACAAGATGATCTAATTTAGGATATCCCTTCCTTGAATCAAAAAATCCTAAAATCAATTGGACCAAAGGAACATTAATGGGAAGGATAACCTTGTCGGGAAATGAAGAACCACCAGATTGGATAAAGAATATCACCGAATGGGAAGAGGGCGACGAACTTTGGATCCAAACCCAATTACGAAAAACTACAATCGCCCAACAATTAGCAGAATCTCAAATGAAGTCAGAACAGTTAACCTGGCAACAAATAGTTCCTCCCCAATACCACACCTATGGTCAAGTCTTTATGGAACAAGAATCAGAAAGATTTCCTGGACCAAGAAAATGGGATCATGCTATTGATCTTAAATCTGATGCTCCCACAACAATCAACTGTAGAGTATATCCCCTTTCGCCCAAAGAGAAAGAAGAACAAGGAAAATTCCTTGAACAAGACCTACGATTAAAACGAATCAGAAGATCTAACTCACCATATGCCAGCGGCTTCTTCTTGATTAAAAAGAAAGATGGCAAATTTCGACCAGTACAAGACTACAGAAATCTAAATAAATGGACCATACCCAACGTTTACCCACTCCCCCTAATCCCAGAACTGATACACGCCTTAGCAGGCAAAGAACTCTTTACCAAATTTGATATCAGATGGGGTTACAACAATATCAGGATCAAAGAAGGGGATGAATGGAAAGCCACCTTCAAAACAAGTGATGGATTATTTGAACCAACAGTAATGTTTTTTGGACTAACCAATTCCCCAGCAACCTTCCAAACCATGATGGATGATATCTTTCAAGAAGAACTTGCCCAAGGATGGCTTAAAATTTACATGGACAATATTATCATTGCCACTAAAGATGACGAAGAAGACCATAAATCTAAGGTTGAACACATCCTATCAAAACTGAAACAACATGACTTGTATCTCAAACCAGAAAAATGCCAATTTCACAAAAAGAAAGTCGAATACCTGGGAGTAATCATTGGCGAAGGGAAAATCACTATGGACCCAATCAAAGTCAAAGGAATTAAAGATTGGCCCACACCAACAACATTAAAAGAAGTCTGAAGCTTTCTAGGATTCTGTAACTTTTATCGAAACTTCATTTCGAATTTCTCAATAAAAGCCAGACCTCTAAATGACTTAACAAAAAAGAACAGACAATGGGAGTGGACATCAAAAGAAGAGCAAGCGTTTCAAGCACTAAAGGATACATGTGTATCCTACCCAGTTCTACGAACCCCAGACTGGACTAAACAATTCATTCTTGATACTGATGTGTCAGGATTTGCCGTAGGAGCAGTCATCTCGCAAGAACATAAAGATGGACTTCATCCCATAGCGTTCTATTCAAGAACACTACTAGATGCAGAAAGAAACTATGATGCACATGATAAAGAATTAGCTGCCGTTATTTTTGGTCTCAAAAGCGGCCGACCATTCTTCCTAGGCACAGAAAAACCCATTCGAATAAGAACAGACCACAAAAATCTTACCTACTTCAAAGAACCACAAAAATTGACCAGACGACAAGCCAGATGGATGCAATATATGCAAGATTTCAATATAACCATGGAACACGTCCCTGGACATACTCATACTATCGCTGACACTCTTTCTCGTCGTAAAGACCTTAACAAAGGGGTAGAAGAACAAAAAACCACCCTCCTCCCACCTGAAATTTTCACACGAAAAATTTACCTACCTGACAAACTAGACAAACGACGAGAAGTCCTACAACAATTCCACGATTCTCCACCTGCAGGACATCCCGGAATAGCCAATACATGGAACTTAGTCAAACAACACTACGAAGGACCTAGACTACGACAATTTGTAGAACAATACGTAAAAGGTTGTGCCAAATGCCAAGAATCCAAAACCAACTTACCAAGAAAAAAGGCCACGACCTTTCCTCTCGACACACATGTGGAACAAGGCCCATTCCAATATGTATCCATGGACCTCATCACCGACCTACCAAAATCAGAGGGATTCGACAGTGTCCTTACCATCGTCAATCAGGGTTGCTCAAAAGTGACTAAATTCATTCCATGCAACAAGACGATCGACGGAACAGGTGTCGCACACGAATATCTGAAACACCTTGTACCCTGGTTCAGCACCCCCAAAAGAATCATATCTGACAGAGACCCCCGATTCACATCAAACTTCTCCAAAGCCCTGTGCAAAAGCCTAGGCATCAAACAAAACATGTCAACCGCATTCCACCCCCAAACTGATGGACAAACTGAAAGAATGAATGCCTGGCTAGAACAATATCTCAGACCCTGGACCACGACCCATCCACACTCATGGGCAAAAATGCTCCCCATCGCCGGGTACGCGCATAATTCATGGAAACACGAGACATCACGATGATCACCACACGAACTCCTCATGGGATTCAAACCCCAAATCAACATAAATCTAGAAGACAATAATGTTCCCGCCTCCACCGATCATCTCAAAGAACTAGAACAATCTAGACATGATGCACAGCAACTCCTAGAATGTAAACAACAACCCCTAAAACCTGACATTCCGGAGATTAAAGAAGGAACCCTTGTATGGTTAGAAGGCAAAAACCTCAAAACACGAGGAAACTGCAAACTTACACCAAAAAATTATGGACCCTTCCCCATCACAAAGAAAATTTCCAAAGTCACTTATCAACTCCAACTCCCACCATCCATGAAGATACACGATTGTTAAGATCATGTTTGCGCCTCTATTGCTGTGCTTACCCATGCTTGCTTATGAACTGCTTACTGATTGATTACCAATTGATGACTCACCTCTTACTCACTGATTACAAATGACTTACTGGCTTGATGACTCATTGCTTAGTGATTGATGACAGATACTAGGAAAGGATGACTCATGCGTGAGTCATTTCTGATGCTTTCGAATTGCGCTCTACGTTTTTGGATACTACTGGTTCTTAGCTATGTGCACCCCAAGTTTCGAAATGGATCAGCCGTTGTCGAGAAATCTTATAAATAGTCTCATGTATCAAAAGTTGAGCCTTACGCTCAACTTACTCTCTAAAGGCAGGAAATATCATTCTTGTCCAAAGTTATCTCAAACACTTTCGAACACTCAAGTGAAAGAGGCCCTTCTCTACTCTTTTCATTTACTCTTCCTGAGATAATATCAAAGGATTCGAAGTTTAGTGCTTGAACTAAATCAAGCAACTCTTTCACTAAAGAGTCAACATTAAGATCTGAGCGGATCTTAACATAAGTTGAGTGTACTCACCATTGTACCAAGCAGGAACAAAATTAGGACCCCAACATACGCAGAAGTAGTCATAGGGAGGAACTTGTGCCGATTAGGAATTCCTCCAAGACTTTATATCCTAGATAAGAAGGATATAGAACATAGTCAAGTTCACTGGTACTTTTGCCAAGAACAAAATTGTCGATATCACAATTGAAAGATTAGGCAAAACTGGAACCAGAAACTATCAGTACTCCATTTAATACTTCAAGTAACGGGAAACGATACGCAAGATTCCAAGGACGAACTAAGGATCTCCAAAACTTCTCCTTGATGGGTGTAGGAGCACGTTGGCATCCTACTACAGAGCCAATAGGCAGATTTTTTGACGTTCAGTATAACAACGAACTCCGACCTGCAGAATACATCAACGATCAGTGGTATTTCATTGATTGGGACAAAGACAGATTCTACGTACTCGAAGAAAATTTCATTAACAATCCGGAAGAGTTTGGTCTAGGAACTAAAGCAAAACCCTATACCAGTGGGTGGTTGATCAGAAGTGAACCAGAACAAGACATATCCATCACAACGGCCAGTGAGCCCAAGAAGTCTGAATCACCAGAAGAAACTCCAGTTATTGAAAAGAATAAGGAGCCTATAGACGAGCTCACAGAACGCTTTGCCACAGCCATAGATCTAACCCAAGCGGCAACAGAAATAATGGCTACCACTACTCAAATAGCGACGCAAACCACTCACTCTACATCTGGAAATCTGTATGCCACTCACCATGGGACAATGCTAGTACCTAACGTACAACAACAAGGAGGTGATCCTCCCGATGGGGGTGCACCAGGTGGCGGACACCCTGGAGGAGGAGGAGGACCTCCAGGCAGAGGAGTACCACCAGGAGGAGGACCGCCCCAAGCAGCCCCTGCTGGAATTGCTCAAGGAATACCTGGAGGAACGGGTTCAATGAGAGGACAACCTCCCGCAATGTTTGCAGGAAATAGGAAGAAGACCATACAGTTCATGAAAGAATTTGAACTATATAGAATCATGAACTCCCAAAGCAGTGTTATGATGGTGCCATATGAAAGAGTGGCCTGTGCTTTATCCTTTATAAAAGGAGACAAGGTCGATGGTTGGGTAATTCAACAACTAGAGGCCTTGATAAGAAGGGTTCAAGGAGATCATGCAAATCAATTGCCGCCTACTCACCTTCGTGAAGATGAAGATTTATGGAATCTATTCTCTACAGATTTCCTAAACCAATGGCATGACAGTACCACTATAGAAGACACCACTATGAACATCCAACAACTCACTATGAAAGAAGGAGAGTTGGATGACTATATCGCAACTTTCAATCAATATTTGCTCATGTCTGGATGGCCAAGAAACACTCAGGGAACAGTCAAACTGTTCAGAGATGGACTTCGAAGGAACTTACATGCAATGATTCTTCGACGAAGGCCTCTCCCGGCAGCAGGCAATCTAGATGCATGGCAAACTATAGCAAGAGAAGAAGCGGCAGCTTTAAATGAAATGAAGAATGCCTTAGGAACATCTGGGAACCTGACCTCTAGAGCACAGCGGCTCAAGAACTGGAAAGAAAAGAAAGCCAAAAAGGATCCTAACACTATGGATGTGGATGTGGTCAGAACCACTTCCAGGCTTAGTGAAGAAGAAAGGAAGAAATTACAAGCAGAAGGAAAATGCTTTATATGCAAAAAGGTTGGACACATGAGTCGACAATGCCCTCAAAGGAAGAAGAAGGATGATCCTAAACAAAAAGGGAAGGATGTTAAAGCCCGAACTACAGAAGCAGAAGAAGACAAACCTGTAAAGAATTCTAAAGAAGAAGAACAACCTCCTGCTTATGATATCAATAGTATCATGGCGGCAATCAAAGGAATGAAGACAGAGGAAAAAGATGCCTTCCTGGACAAAATTATGGCAGATGAGGATTTTTGATCAGCCCAAGGTCGATGGCCAGACTAAGGGCAGCAGTGACTCGCACCGTGTACATTAGGAGAATTGCAACTATGAATATCCCCTTTTCGTTTCATACGGCGTGAGGAATGGCCACAGAAAAGGCTCTACTAGATAGTGGAGCAACAGAAAACTTCTTGGATGAAGAAACTTGGAATCGACTAGGAATAGGAAGACAAGCCCTTCGAGAACCAATGATGGTCCGAAACGTAGACGGGACTGAAAACAAGAAAGGGGAACTCAAGCATTTCTGTTGGCTCAGGGTCCATTATAACAAACGGAACAAGCTACAGAAATTTTACATTACTTCCCTGGGAGGAGATCGAGTAATATTAGGGTACCCCTTCCTCTGGGAGTTCGAGCCAACTATGGACTGGAAAAAAGGGGAACTCAAGGAAGGCTCCTTACGCCTGGAAAGTGCATGACTCAAGTATCTCGATCTCTATATCAAATCTTTGCAACTAAAGGTGGTCAAAAGATGTGGAAAGCCCAAAGAAGACCAAGCCTTATATATACAAAAGACTAGCTTGGCTCAAGAATGGGCCAGGGAGCAAAATTTGAAAACTCAGAAGTTAACCGAACAAGATTTGCCTGAAGAGTATCGACAACATTCAAAAGTCTTCTCTAAGGAGGCCTCTACACGTTTCCCTCCTAGTAGGGAAGAAGATATGAAAATAAACCTATTCCCTGACGCTCCTAGGTCCCTGGATTGCAAAATCTACCCTTTATCTCAAGAAGAAAAGGAATATTTGAGGAAATACCTTGAAGAAGAACTAGAAAAGGGGTACATCAAACCTGGAGCTTCCAATTATGTGTCGCCAGTGTTCTTTATTGGCAAAAAAGACAGTAAAGAAAAAAGGTTGATCATTGACTATAGAAAGCTAAATCAATGGACCATACCAGATAATGATACCTTGGAAAGTATCCAAAGAATCATGGAACGAATCCAAAATAATGGCCTATTCTCAAAGTTCGACATAGTCAAAGGATATAATAATATGAGGATTACCGAAGAAGATCAATCAAAAGCAGCCTTCAAGACACCCATGGGTACTTATATCCCAAAAGTAATGCAATTTGGGTTAAGAAATGCCCCAGCATACTTCTCACGGTCTATGAGAAGAGATTTTTGCCCACTACTTCAAAAATATCCAGAAAACGTTGCGAATTACCTGGATGACTGGATTATTATGACCCCAAGAGGAACTCACACACTACATCGACAAATTGTGCACAAATTTCTAGACTTAATGGAACAACATTCATACTTCCTAAAAGTGTCCAAATGCAAATTCGAAAAGGAAAGAATAGAAGTCTTAGGATGGATAGCGGAAGAAGGGAGGATACGAATAGACCCTTCAAAAATCAAAGGATTAAGCGAATGGCCAAGAGAATGCAAGGACAAGACAGATATACAAGTATCTCTAGGGATGATAGGATATCACCGGCCATTCATACCGAATTTCTCAACTATAGCCCTACCTATAACGCGACTACTCAAGAAAGGAGTTCCCTTTCAGTGGACAGACGAATGTAGGGAAGCTCTGGACAAGTTGATCAAAGCAATCACAAGTGATCCAATACTTTGGCAACCAAACTTTGAAAGACAGTCCTTCTAGACGTGGATGCTTCATCTTATGCTCTAGGGGCCATCCTCTACCAATATGATGAAGATCAAATGAGAAGAGAAGTAGGGTACTACTCAAGAACCTTGAATTCAGCAGAGCGAAACTATGCAGTATGGGACAGGGAATTTCTAGCGTTGGTCGCAGCACTCAAAAATTGGAGACATCTCTTACTCGGATCACGACACAAAGTAGTGGTCTATACTGACCACAAAAATCTGATGTATTATTGAGAACCTCACAAGCTGAGGGACCGGGTGGCAAGATACCTCCCCATAGTGGCGCAATACAATCTGGAACTACGACATCAACCAGGAAAAAGGAATAGAGCCGATGGACTGTCACGGAGACCGGACTACCGATCTGACATCCCAGAACAGGAGGAAATCACAGCTCTGCCAGACGAATTGTTCGTTCAAGTTCTAGAAGTTACCGCTATGGAAGAAAGGGTCAAACTAGACCAAAGAAAGGAAGAAGGCATGAGGCTTCTCAAAAGATGGAAGGACAATTATGAACTCAAAACAATGAATGGACAATGGAGAAAGGATACCGCCTTGGTAGTGACAGGAGGCATGGAAGCATATCAAGCGATCCTTCGAGAATATCATGATGGACCAACAGCAGGACATCCAGGGTTCCGCAAAACCTATACTGCGATAAGAAGAGATTATTGGTGGCCTAACCAAAGACAAGTAATTCAAAATTATGTCAAAGGATGCGCAATATGCCAATCGAATAAAGTCATCACAAGAGGTAATGAACCACCAATGTATCCTATAACTCTTGAAGCAGAAGCGACTCCTTTTCAAACCATAGCTATGGATTTCATCACCAAGTTACCGCTATCAAAAGGATATGATTCTATACTCACTATAACCGACCATGATTGCACTAAAGCAGTCATACTCCTCCCCTTTAAAGAAACTATGGGTACGGAAGACTTGGCGGAAATCTATCGAGAAAGGGTCTTTCCATTTGTGGGCTTACCAACCAAGATCATATCAGATAGGGATACTCGCTTTACGTCAAAGCTTGCCCAAGAAATTTGTCGACAACTCAAAATAGACAGAAACATGAGCACTGCCTATCACCCTCAAACTGATGGACAATCAGAAAGAACAAATCAAACAGTAGAAACCATATTACGAATATATTGCAATTTCCAACAAGATGATTGGGCGGATTTGTTACCAATAACCCAATACATTATAAACTCACATACCTCCAGTGCTACCCAGCAAACACCATACGAATTATGGATGGGCTTCCTCCCTAAAGCCTATCAGCCAACTACAGGGGGGAATTTCCCAAGATTAGAAGAGAGAAAGGAATCATTACAAAAGGCAAGACGGGACACCCAGAAGGCTATCCTATTAGGGCATAGGCTGTTGAAGAAGAAGATAGGGTTTAAACCTTATAAAGAAGGGGATAAAGTATGGTTAGAAGGAAAGAACATCAAAACATTCCAACCAATGGCCAAACTAGCTGCAAAAAGACTAGGACCATTCACAATCAAGGAAGTAATTAGCCCAGTGGCATACAAGTTGAAATTGCCTGACAGATGGAAGGTTCATGATGTCTTCCATGCTAACCTCCTACATCCCTATCAGGAAACGGAGGAATACGGCGTAAACTATGAAGAACCGCCACCAGATGTCGTAAATGATGAAGAAGAATGGGAATTGGAAAACGTTTTGGGGTCAAGGTGTGTAGGAAAGAAGAAACAGCTACAGTATTACATCCGTTGGAAGGGATACTCCTCTGCTCACGACTCTTGGGAACCAGCTGCCAACCTACATGCCCCCGACCTTGTGAAAGACTTTCACAAGAAGAATCCGATAGCTATTAGGACTATAAAAGCCTGTATGGAAAGCGACACCGATTCGAGTAGGCCTTCATCCCCCATCAAAGAAATTTGCCAACAACTCGGTCGTACTCATATTGACCCACTTCTCCCTGTTTATCTTGACCTCGCTGGCAACAGAACAGAAATGTCTGCAGATGGATGAACCTCCCCTTCCTACCACGTCCGAACCCCTTCTCCATCTCTCCCTGACCTCGAATACCTCAAGGCAGTTGTCCCCTCCGGGCCTACAATGGAAGGATCGGTTAGTCCGGTTCCCGTCACAACCCTCTCCCCAACTAGTACCTACATGGACCCTGATCTCCCTGGAGAGGGATGGGAGCGCTATGATCCCTGTCAACACCTTGCCCATATCACTATCCCAAATGACTGGCATGAACTCATCCCGGCCAAATATATTTGATGGGGTGTGGGTGGAAACCCGGGTTCGGAAGAACCATTCATCTGGGGTTGCCAAGGCAAAGACAAGTTGGTCTTCGGAGAACCCTTACACGCGCACCCTAACTATAACCTCTACCCCGAGTTCCAGCCAGAGGGTGAAGAAGAATACCCTGACATTCTTACAGGCGACATCCCAGATTTCACTCTCCACATGTTCAATTCCCTTCTTACCTCAGTCACCCAAACATTGGGAGATGCTGGAGTCCAAGCCGAAATATGGCGCATTAACCAGCATTCCACGCGACTCTCTAGCCTGGCTCGACGAAATCAACTACTTAACGAGCAACAGAAGGTTATTCAGCGAGAAAGAGATCAACTGGCTCTCGATAGAGTTAGAGTGGAGGATATCTACCAGGGAGCGTATTCTCGTCTCAGAGCTGCCAAATTCCTCCCTTGTGCATGAGAAATGTGGTCTCTTGTCTCGAGAGCAAATGGCCCACGAGGCGTTCTGGAAGGTACGGGATTACGGCAAGAGGAGCTCCGCTTACCAGAAGTACAACTCATTGTTGCCTGCCATGTTGCAGAAAGAATTAGAGGAGGGGCTAGAAGCGAGAATTCTTCGAACGAAGAAGCAGGAGAAGCAGGACCATCTTCAGGAACTCGCGAGGAGGAGGAGATTGAAAGAGGAAAGTTTTCTCGCCCTCCGTCCCCCCCTTACAATGCAGGAATGGCTAAATGGTGGCAACTCATGTACGAACACAAGTGCAGATGGTGTGGATGGAAAGGACACTGGGACCGGCATTGCGAGACACCTCACTACGCCTGCATCTCCCGCCGACACTGTATAGTCCCTGGCAACCACAAGTTTTACCGACCCACTGATCGGTGTAGTCATCTGAGACCGCTGTTGCCTGAAGAAAGGACGTTAAGGGGGCACTTGCGAGGCACTGTGGAGATCTTGCGAGACACGGTCACTAATGCTCAAGCAGCGTCTACAGCAGTAGAAGGCCTCAAAACCAGTTTGACGCGTACCTCTACAGCAGTGGAGGGCCTCAAGAGTACTCTAACAAGTGCTACTGTGGAGACCTCTGCAGCGGAAGGACTGGTAGCAACCATCCTGAACGACGGTGTTATTAATCTGGATACCCCTTTTCCTTCCTTGACTCCATCCCCGATTACATCATGTCATGCTACGCCAGCTGAAGCTAGGGCTGGGTCAGAACCCCCACTCACTGCTCGTGGAAGACGAGGAAGAGGAGGCAGAGGTCAACCTGTGTGTCGCAGCGTGCGAATCAGAAGAGATTCCAATGCCCCTCAAACTGCTAGACGAGGTGGTGGGATTCCAGCTCGAGAAATTCCCAACGCAGTGCGCTTGGCTTCTACCTCGCAACGAATGCCAAGAGCCAGTACTTCTCAATTGGGACCAATCACTACTGCAGCAGAAATCAGGCAGCATGAATATTACGCAGAAATAAATGCTCCACCAGACTACAGTCTGAGGCCTATACCAAATGATGACGCACTCACTGAAAGAGAAGCTCAAGCAGTGACTGAAGGATGGGAAGGTGAATGGGTTGAAGGATATCATGGAGTAAGTGACTAGGTCATGCCAGACCTAACCTAGAGAGGGTATGGTGTTAAGATCATGTTTGCACCTCTATTGCTGTGCTTACCCATGCTTGCTTACGAACTGCTTACTGATTGATTACCAATTGATGACTCACCTCTTACTCACTGATTACAAATGACTTACTGGCTTGATGACTCATTGCTTAGTGATTGATGACAGATACTAGGAAAGGATGACTCATGCGTGAGTCATTTCTGATGCTTTCGAATTGCGCTCTACGTTTTTGGATACTACTGGTTCTTAGCTATGTGCACCCCAAGTTTCGAAATGGATCAGCCGTTGTCGAGAAATCTTATAAATAGTCTCATGTATCAAAAGTTGAGCCTTACGCTCAACTTACTCTCTAAAGGCAGGAAATATCATTCTTGTCCAAAGTTATCTCAAACACTTTCGAACACTCAAGTGAAAGAGGCCCTTCTCTACTCTTTTCATTTACTCTTCCTGAGATAATATCAAAGGATTCGAAGTTTAGTGCTTGAACTAAATCAAGCAACTCTTTCACTAAAGAGTCAACAGTAAGATCTGAGCGGATCTTAACAACGATGTCTTCCACGTCAACTTACTCCTACCATACATAGAAACGGAGGAATACGGCACACCATTTACACGACCCCCTCCAATCATCGATAACAAAGAAGAATACGAAATTGAAGCCATTCTAGATGCCAGAAGATTCGGACGAACACGTAAACTTCAGTATCTCGTACATTGGAAAGGTTACCCAACATCAGACGACTCGTGGGTCGACCATCACAACCTCAATGCCCCGGAACTTCTAAAAGAATTCTACTCCGCCACGGCTGGACGACCCAACATATAAAAGATCACCACCCCAATCGACAACCCCACCGCTCTCTTCCCCACTCCTAAAGCATTCAACATGTCCTCAAATCCCAACTCGCCTGCCGCCTCCTCTATCACCCTTGTCCCTTCCCCTCCATACACTCCAACCCTTATTCCCCTACCGATCTCTAGAGAACCATCCCCATCTACAGCCGCGACTATCAACGTTCAACTTCTAGTACGACATGCTGCACAACATGCAGCAATGATAGCACAAGCACAAGAACTCTGGCACGAAGAAACCTACCCACTATACTGCGGGCCTTTGGCAATCACTCCCCCACCAGAGGAACTAACTCCCCAACAATTCATAGCCCATCCTATCACGTCTGCTCCCCTTCTCCCGATCCCATTCCCATTCCCCCTCGACTTGGTACACCTATCCCCCAACGACCCATAAATTTAATTCTCCTCAACGAGAATTTCGTCCCAGTACCACTGCCTAACGATGATACCCCTCCCCCTGCCTATGTGACACCCATAGCCCCTGGAACAGACACTGCAGCAGAACTACACGAACTGGGAACTGGCTGGATGGAAGGAAACCTTGGGCTTGACGTCCTAATCCCTGATCCAGGAAACGAAGACAATACCATTCCCCCACAATTCATTTTTCCAGACCTAACCAACAGATTCCCATCAGTTATCGCAACATATGGTCCTGGATGCCCCACTCACCGAATCTCTGTACGAGCCCGTGCTGATCCCTATCCCTGTCCTCTCCTTACCACTAAAGATGCCTTTCTCTTTCGAGAAGGACTCAAACACACCAAGGCAGTGAACGAAGCCCTTACATTCAAGGAAGACCTATCCCTTGAAGCCGAAGTCCTTTGCTATCGATTTGCCATCAAAAAGGCGCAACAGATGGCTAACCATCTTGTTACTGCTAGAGGACATTACCACAACATGCTATGGGAGATTCAAGACAGTGAAGTAAAACTAGCAAGGGCTAATGCCAAAACTCGACTCGAACCCCGAGTCCTCTTCCAATCCATGCCACAACTGACGGAACAGGAACATAAGGATGCCAAGGAAGCAATTATGGATCCATGGTATCAATTCTCCCCTCATAACACTGACAGATGCTCCTGGTGTCTCGACAGTGGACATGATGTCGTCAACTGCCCCAAAATTACCACCTGCGTCCTCTGCAATTGCCATGGTCACAAGGCAGATCTCTGCAGAACCCCACACCGATGATGCAAACCTCACAAAATATGCTGAGTTCCTCGAGATCAACTACACTACCACGTCCACCGTTGCGTCTCTAACGTCCACCCCTATACATGTTAGACCTTAACAAGGGGGTAATGTCACAAGGACCGGTACATTGGACCAGACCAGCAACCGGATAAGCCTACCCGGACATGTCTCAAGTCTCACGCATGTTCTATGACTCATTCTGCCTCGCATGTACCAGACGTTTCCCGTGTGTTCCAGTACGATTGCCTCGTTACTACCTTGAGGATACTATTTGATATAGTACTCTATATGTATATAAGACTGTCAACTTCCGAGAACAAGCCCCAAGCTTGTTCTCTTGTGAATATCACTGGATTCTAGCTTCGCGACTGTAGGCTTGCAGAAAATCAAGCAAACGTCTCAGAAATCCTCTCTTCTCTCAAAGTCTTCGAACACGAAGACTTATTCATCATTTCTCTACTCCGCGGTACACACTAGCCTTTGCTGTGTTGTCACCGAGATCCCCGAATCTCGCGAGAACTCATTGTCTCGCTCGACTCAGTGTGCACGTCTCACGTGTGAAACAATTTGTCAGCGACACCACCCCCAGTTGGTGACAGAATTGGTGGAGCTGGGCTCAAGCCACCTCCACATGTGTATTAGATGAATTACAACTCAAAATTGTGGTCTATATCTATTATTTTCCCCTCATGTTGTACCCATGGGCTGTCTTGAGGCAGCCCCATAGTGTTTTTGACTCAAGCATTGTGGTGTGCAGGAACGCGAGAATCTGTTTGTTCATTCAACTGCACTCAGGTGATAAGGGAACAACAGGGCAACTTTATTCAAGATGGTATCATATACAGGTGGGAACTAAGGCTAAGGGACAGGAAAAGCACAGAAGACAGGCATATGAAAAGAAATCTAGACATGAGAAGGGGACCAAAGCTGGACAACATGAGGTATTGAGTTGTGGTCTCCAGCGGCTGTGGTAGTGGTGTGTGGCAATTTGTGAAGGATGGCCAAGGCCAGGTGTGGTGACAAGGGGTGTGGTCGAGTCATGACATGAGGAGGGGGAGACAATGCAAAGGAGAGGCTAGAGGGGGGATAGGGAGAGTGCTGGTGGGGGGGTCGCTTGGGTGCTGATGGTGCTGCCAAATGTGATTGCAGGTGGGACAATTGGAGGGATTGGATGGCAGATGTGAGGTAGAGGAGTGAGGGGGCGTGGAAGTAGAAAGGGAGAGGGAAGACAGTGGCAGGCTGGGAAATGGACACATAGGTGGTG
>JAGFNK010000678.1:0-26108 GCA_025769875.1 Russula earlei | reverse complement strand
ACCATCCTCGACTCACCAGCCATCATCGCCTCAGCCCACCTACCCTTGCCGTTCCAGCATCGCCCGCATTTGCCATCGTTGCCACCTCATCTGTCCCTGCCGCCGTAGCCTCAGCTGTGACATTGCCTATTGCCACTGTCCCTGTCTTTGCCCAACCAGCTCCCATGCCCTCAGTGTCGCCTGCTATGGCCACTGTCTCAGCTCCATGCACAACCACCATCTCAACCTCGCCCACAGACATTTTAGTGCCGCCTGCCACTTCAGCCCTCGCAGCCTTGTCTGCCACCCCTGCCTTCATCTCATCTGCTCCTGCGCCCTCAGGCATCTTGTTGCCCTCAGTCTCGTCCATCGCCTCGTCCGTTGCCTCGTCCATCGCCACAGTAGCCTCAGTTGTGCCAGCCGCCGACTTTGCATCAGTCTCCGTCTTAGCCTCACCTGTACTCGTCAGTTCAGCCCAGTCTGTCATAGCACCAGCATCACCAGCCGCTGCCGTCTCCACCCTGCCCTCAGCCTCAGCCTTCTCAGTCTCAGCCGCTGCCACCAGCCCCTAGTTTTGCCAGCCATCTCCGTCGCCCCAGCTTCAGATCAGTCAACTGCCGCCACCGTGCTCTTAGCCTTGCCAGCCCTTAGTCTCAGCCACCGCCGTAGCCTCAGCCTCAGCCAACATCTTAGCGCCACATGCCGCCACCTCCACCAGTCTCACAAGCCACCGCTGCCACACCCTTGTCAGCCACAGCCCTGTCGCCCCCCTGCATCACCCTCAGTCGTTGCCTCCGCCCCATCCGCCTCCACTGTCGCACCAGCTCAGTCTGCCGCCACCTTCTCAGCCTCAGCCTCAGTCTTCTCAGTCTCAGCCTCAGTCTTCTCAGTCTCAGCCGCTGCTTTAGTAGTTTGCGCGACACCAGCACCACCGCACCATCGCAACCCCTGCCACCAGCACCACCCCAGAAGACCAAGAAGGCCTTGGCCACAAACTTAGCCATGACACACCACAACAGGAGCAGAAGCCGCCACCAGCCACTGCCGCAGGAGAAGCAGTCGCCGACGCCAACAGCACACCGCACGCCCTCCCACATCGCCTCCCCATCCGTTTGCGTGCTCTCGCCCACGTCTGCTGCCGACACCTGCAGTGGAGACGACCCCGCCACCGCCACCACAAGACGACAGATCCCACCCCTGCGCAAGCCGCCCCACGCATCCTCTTTCTCGAGTCCTCGCCACCTACGTCTCTATCTACGAACTCACTCACTGCCTAGCCTTTGCTCCTCGTCCATGCCTGCTGCCACCACCTGCATGGAGACGACCATGCTGCCACCGCTACAAGACAACACCACTGCCACGCAATCTTTGTGTCCACATCTGCGCTCAGCATTCCAGCTGGGACTGCTCCCCTCCCCTCTCTCTCCTCTCCTCTCCTCTTACCTTGGACCAGTCAGCCTTATGATCTCACTCACACGTCCCCGGACTCACTACACCATCTCAACCAGTCTTGATTCACTTTCATGCCTTTCATCTCTAGTACCTCTCTCCTGTATATAAGAACACCCTAGCTACTCTGTAGTAGAAAGAGTTCAGAATAGGACCCCTCTTTGCAACCCACTCCTCTCTGTCTGTGAAAAACAAGAAGGATGGTCAGAATCGAGAGGTGAGAGGGGTGATGAGTGGCTGGCCACGACTCCAATTGCACTGGAAACAACATTGCACACCACAACACTTGAGTCAAAAACACTATGGGGCTGCCTCAAGACAGCCCATGGGTACAACATGAGGGAAAAATAATAGATATTGACCATGATTTTGAGTTGTAATTCATCTAATACACATGTGGAGGTGGCTTGAGTCCAGCTCCACCAATTCTCACTCAAATCTCATGAAAACAATGGGGCTGCCTAGCCCTCATTTAGGCGATTCAGGGACAATAAAGTTCATATGAATTGAAGCTGTTTTGAAGGAGATATTCATCCCACATGTTTGAGGACGTTTCTGTTATGATCCACCCCCTTGTTGGTTCGTCTATAATTCTTTGTTATTGTTCTCTCTTGTCACCGTTGTCCCCTTGGTTACTATTTCACCCCTTGATGCTGATGGTCCCTATTGTTTCATCTATTGTGTTTCACTTATTATGTTTCGCTTATTGTGTTTCACTTATTGTCGAGTTACTTGTGCTATTGGCTCACCTTTATCTATTGTTCAGCTTATGGTACTGTACAGCCTCGCCACATACAGTATTTAAGCACCGGTAAAAGCTGGGGAATGCCCCAAGCTTAGCTTTGTCCCATTTCCTGTCACATCCCTTGCCCTGTACTCTCTCTCAAATCACAACTTGCTTGTGCTGGCCTATACTCTGCTTGACCTTAGCACACCTCAAGGAACCCTTGTGTTCCTCTTCCTCCTCTGCCTCTCTATCATTGTCCTCCTCTTCTGTGAAACCAGAAGATCGACTCTGTTGCGGACTGAGTCATTGTCTGACTCAGCCTTGAGACGCTAAACCTTCGATCCGGTCTCTTGAGCCAGCCCCACTGAACCCTTGAACCAAGTCACAGGGACTTGGCCCCATTGAACCTTGAGCTAATGCTCTTATGGCCGCGACGCCATAACAGTTTCTGCGCTGAATTGGGTGGAATTCAAGCTCCGCCAAGTGCGCTGAAAACAGCAATAATTCACAAAGGCAATCTTGAGCATGTTCCTTCTCAGTGTAGTCAGTGAAGGTGTGCTTGAATTTCTGTTCCATGGCTTCCCAGGCATCCATCCCAAAAGGGATTTTGGTTGGGTTGTGTTTGATAATGCGAAGCCATTTATCCATAGTTTCAATCCACCTGTCGCCCTTTGGACCATCTAAAAGAGATAAGAAATAAGCACATTTCTTAATAGGATCTGTGGCAATCCTGGAATCATGTTTCAATCATCATGACTGGTTGAAGGCGGTGAGGAACATGTGGGTCCATCCTCAGTAGCCAGTGAAGATCTTTGGTGGGATTCCTTTGAGTTTGCTGTTCTCCAGTTCAAGGGGTGTCATGGTCACCTGTGGGGGGATAGGTATAGTCATCTGGGTCAGGGCTTGGAGGACATTATCTGTGTCTTTCAAAGCCTTGGAGCTGGGTTGTGTTTGGAAGTGCTTGCATTGTCCCAGACGTGCTCCTTTGAGCTCTTCAGGTTCAGGGTTTGTCAAGGATTTTGAGTTGAATGGGATTTCTTGTTCCAGAGGCATTATGTCATAGGGTGTGGGTCTGGGCATCAGAGAGTGTGTCAGAGCCTGGAATTAGAATGGTGCTCTGGGTTTGAGTTAGTTTGTTCATGTCTATTCCTGGCAAGGGATTCTGTGCCAGTTTGAAGGTTGGTTGAGCAACATGCAAGGCTACCCAGTAGTCTTTGCATTTCTCAATTTCAAACCAGACACCATAAATGGTGTCTAGTGCCACTTTGACTCCTCTCCAGATGACATAGTAGCCAGACCAGGGAGCAAGGTTGTCTCCCACTCAGAAGTATTCAGTGCCATCATTGAACATCATTGGTACAATCTTGCTGGCATCTGGAAGTAGCCTGAAGGGGCATTCTAGGGCAGCCAGGGCTTCCTTTGTTGGCATGGGCTCTCCTTTGAGCCTCCAGTCTCTAGCCATTGTAGACATGTTCAAGGAAATCTATATATTTGGGGTGAGCATGTGTTCAGGGTCGAGGGTTCAAGAGAAACCAGGCTTGTTCTAATGTCACCGACTGGGGCAGTGTCACTGACAAATCTGTTCATGCACAAGACAAGCACAGTGAAGTTGAGTGAGACAACAGGTTCTTGTGAAAGTCAGGGATCTTGATGACAACACAGTTAATGCTAGTGTGTACTGTGGAAGGGGAATTTGATTGAGAAGTCTTCATGTCTGGAAGACTTATCAATACAGAAAGTTTTAGACAATGAGCTTCAAAGCTTGGAAGCAGACAATTCCAGAGGCATTAATCCAGTAGATTCACAAGAGAACAAGCCTTTGGCTTATTCTCCTTCAAGAAGGGTCTTATATACAAGGGTTCTACTATATCAAATAGTAGTCACAGGCTGATCAGGGTGGGCATGAGTAAGAGTCATGGTAAACACAAGTCAGAAGTAAACAAGTCATAGTAAACAAGTTAAACATGAGGTCTTGTCCAGGTGAGGCTGTCCCAGTTGCCAGTCCATTCTGAATGATCGATTCTTGTAACACCAAGTCTCTTATCATCATCTCCTGCTTTCCCCTTTTTTGATCCTCTTTGCTCAGCTCTGCCTACCTGCTCACCTCCCCTCTCTGTCTGTTGCCCCTTGCCCATGCCTGCCTTCCAACTTCCTCTCTGCTTTTCACACCTGCATCCCTTGCATTCAACACACTTCTGTTCCCCTCATCCCCCTCTTTACTCTTCTCACTTGCATCCCTTCCTCCCACTCTCTGATTGCTCTCAGCTCGAAGACAATCACCTTGGGTTACTGTCCAGTTGCACAAACTCAGAAAGTGAAACCCACAATTTGGCTGCATCTGGATACAGTACATGAGGTTCTACTTTCTGAGTTTCAAGGCAATCCATGGAGAAATGGTTGAGATATTGCAGTTTTGAAATTTCGTGCACAGATCTGCACCCAAAAATCAAAACTTCAAGAACTAATAATTAGACAACCAACTCTTGGCATGCACCTAGACACAGTACATGAGATCCCACTGTCCAAGTTTTAAGGCAATCTATGGAGAAATTGTTGAGATATGGCAGTTTGAAATTTTGCACTCAGATCACACCCAAAAATTGAAACTTCAAGAACTAAGAATTGAACCCAAAACTCTTGGGCTGCACCTAGATACAGTACATGAGATCCCACTGTTGAAGTTTCAAGTCAATCAATCAAGAAACAGTTGAGATATGGCAGTTTCAAAAATTTGCACCCCAAAAATTGACATTTCAAGAACTGAATATTAGGCCTCCCATATTTTAGCTGCACCTAAATACAGTATGTAAGGTTCTACTGTCAAAGTTTCAAGGCAATCTGTTGAGAAACTGTTGAGATATAGCAGTTTTGATGTTGCACTTGAAATGACATCCAAAACTGGCAAGTGCAAGGTCACGTGAAAACGACAGTATTACAAAATTATGAATAATCAATATACTTCCAGGTGCGGTGGGAGCACTCCGGCCTTTGTCCCCGCCTGGATCGCATCATCAAGAGTGCTGATCCAAGCACTGATTGATCTTATGGAGTGATTTGAATTCATCGGAAAGAAGGGATTCACCAACAGGGCTATAAATGCCTTCCTTCCTATTCTTGGTGTTTTTCACGTTTGTTCCCCACTAGTTGGTACAGGTTACCATCTCACTTCTTTTTCTACTCCACAGTCGACTATCCATGCACCCCTCCTTTATCTTTGTCATTTTTGGCCTCGCTGTTGGGCCTAACTCCGTCACTCGGTTCTTCCTTCACGTGTTACAAAGTATGTCCACCTCTTCATGTGAAGGATGTCAAGAGAAAGATCTCCTGCCGCATATAGAGTAGAACCCAAATCGCGTAAACCGTCTGAAGAACAGGTCCGAGCGGAGGAATATCTGCGGGGATTTATTCAATCCATTAAACGAACGAGAATCCCCCAAAAAGCCCCGGCCCCCAGCCCCAGCCCCAAGCCCCGACCCACCTGATCGTATTGCGCGGGCATTCCATCCGGAAAGATCATGAGTCAACAACCCGTTGGATAAAGTATAAGGACATGATCTTCTTATAATCCGCTGCGCCTACATAAGTTCTTATACAAACTGTCGGATCATGGAGTGGCCATAGTTTGAAGTTCATATTCTTCTCGTCCGTCATTCGTTTATACTACATAAGACTCGGTACATTCGCTACACATTTTGGTCATTCTCTCGCAGGTGCATTTTTCTCTACCTCGACTACTCCTTATTAGTGTACGATATCCGTCTGCGTGTAGTATAAACGCAACTCTCACCTTTGATGACAAGCGGCAGAATGAGCTCGTGTGACCTCCGATCAGCCCCCCACCTTTCTCTGTTCTTTTCTCTGCCTCATCTGCCTCGCGTGCGCTGTGCTGTCACTCTAGCAGCCTATGCATCTCGCTCGCGAGTCAACACTGCTGTTCTGTGTCCCAACTGAGTATTGATTGCCGCCCAAGGGGGTGGCGGAATGGGAATCCTGAACCTTGGGTAGGGGGGCGGGCCCAGCTGGAGTAGGGCTGCACACTGTAACCATCCCTCATGGGATGGACAGATCTGTAGTACAGCTACCTTACCTGTGCCATTTGAGCTCATCATGCCCACCATCCATCTGTCATGAACCATTTCCTGGGAGAGGGCCCTGGAAGGACCCTTCCTTATAGAGGAAACCTAAGCTCCATGGTGCCACTGTTCACACGGCCAAAGGAGTGACTAGAGGTGTCCACAATATCGTGTGCACATTGTGGTGCAATTGAAATTAGGCACAATCAACATATGGCAAGCCCTACTTAGTGGAAACCTATCTAGCAGCAAAGGACAACACTAAAGACCTTCTAAGGACCCTTTAGATGACATTAAAGTCCTTATATTGGATACTGATGAAGATACTAGAGACCCTAGAACATGTTATTAGACTAACTCTAATGACCTTAGAACCAGTGTTTTCAGGTCCAGTTGGGTGGACCAAAAATGTCACAGTAACAAGCCATGTCAGTTCTCAAGCCTGAAGTCGAGTTGTTAGTGTGTTTTGAGAAACGGGCTGGTTCCCATTGTAATGAATAAGGATCCCTGCAGTGTTCAAAGTGTTTTATGCTAAACAGGTTATGGCTAATAGACCCTTCCTAGTACAACTCAGTCCATTGAGAAGCTAGGGTAAGTTTGTAATGGGATAGACTAGGGCTGGTTCCACTAGCTATATGCGTCCAAGTCTGTCGTAGACCTTGAACACGCAGAGAGAGGAAGGTATGTCTGGAAGGAGGAGAGCTCTTCTCAGTAGAGTGAAGAGAGAATCTTAGGAAGGAAGGGAAAGGTGAAGAGTAGATGGTGGATGATGTGTTTGTGTGAAGAGTTGATGAAATGGAGAGGTGGATGTGGTTTGAGGATTAGGAGTTGTGTGGGTTGCAGGTGAATATGTTTGGACAAGAGTAGTTCTACAAGAGACCAAGCTTAGGGCTTTGGTCACAAAGTACTGAGCTTATATATACAGGAGAAGCACAGCAATAGCTGCGCTTTGACTGTGCTACTAGTATAGTAGGAGTCATTATAAGTAGGAGTCATAGAAATGAGGCCACGAATGAATCAGAACCAAGTGACTGTGCTGCACAGTAAGTGTGCAGTATTGCACAGTCGAACTTGTGAAGTAAGTATAAAAAGGAAAGAGAACCAAACAAAGGGAAGGTAACAGCAATCCAGTGTTACCTGGACGTGTATGGATCACATGATAACACAAAAGAGATCACAAGACATAAGAGATCATGAGACCAGTAAGTAAAGGGACATATGAAGGCAAGCAGTCCATAGCAAAATGTAAGAAGTAAACATAAAGGAAAATGTTGTAACAAAAAAAAATGACTGAAACCAGACTGAAACCAACCAAATGCAACCAGACCATTGGTTGCAGTAGCCCTCTTTTGAGGTCAGTTTGGTTGCCAGTTGCCTTACTTTCAAAATATTTGAAAACTCCAGTTGCAACTGGTTGCAACTGGTCTTGTACAGTACATATAATATACTACATATGTACCTATACTTACATAGATAGTAAGAACTATTTAAACTGTATTTACATGTGGTAGGACAAGCCCAGGGGAAAAGCAGTCACATGGTGCTCAGAAACAAAAAAGTGGCACCACTCCAGATGATTTCCCATGACCACAACAGCAACATCAACCATGCTGCATTGGCAAAATGACCCACAACCAAATAAACACAAAGTCAGCAGCCCAAACAATGAATGAGTGTCATTTGGGCCCTAAGGTATTTTTTTTCTTTCTCTTTCTAACTAACTAACTAACTAACTCAAACCTTTTTCTTTTAGGTACTTGTTGGTTTGACAATAAAATCACCCACCCCACCAAACAATACACCCAAGCCCATTGCCACCACTGTGAGCTGCTGCTTGCAGGGTGGAATGGGCTGTTTCTGGACCATGAAGACCACACCTAACACTGCCACCTCACCCTACACCGCCACTGTGAGCCTCTGCTTGCAGGGTGGCAATGGGTCATTTCTGGGCCATGACGACTGCACCACATCTTCCTGGATGCCCATCAATGTCTCATTGACCCCTCTTGACAATGGAGGCATTGTCACTGGTTCTCCTCCCTCAACTCCAGCACTGCACCTTCATCACCTGCAACAAGCCCAGCCTCAATGCATACCTTGGTAACTCTGCCAGGAAACAGAGCAGAGTGTCGGCACTGTGTCAGCACTGCAATTCTGCCTACTGCACTTCATGAGCAATGTTTATTTTTATTTTTTGCCCACCATCCTACAAATTGAAAAGATCTCCTGATCATGCAATGCAAACACCTATTCAGGCATTGTGATGCATCACAACACATGTGTCTGGTACCTGAGCCCATTGTGGTACCCAGCAGTGAAGCCACTCACATGCTGCTGGCCAAAGATTTCTCCACTTCTGCTGTGAAGATGAGCAACCAACCCACCTCATCTGCCCCAAAATGCAAGGTCTGCATGGACCTGAAGAAGCTGGCACAGCTCAAGAAGGTCACTGCCACCTCACCCTATGCTGCTGCTGTGAGCCTCTGCTCACAGCATGGCAATGGGTCCCGTTTCTGGACAATGACAGTGACACAACAACAATGTGGCACCACCACACCACCACGCTGCCATGTCACAGCACCACCAGCCCACCTGCAAGCCACTGCTTGCAGGAGTAGATGGAGGTGCTGACAATGATGGAAGGGACAACAAATGAGAACACAAATGGGGAGGATGATGGGGAGAAGAGAACAAATGATGACAAAAATGGAGGATGGCAACAAATGACAGGGAGGGGATGACCAACAACAGCACGGGGATGACCAACAACAGCACAGGGATGACCAACAACAGCACAGGGATGACAAACAACAGTGCAGGGATGACAAACAACAGTGTGGGGATGACACGACTGTTGAAGCAGATGGGCACAGGTTATGATAACAGCGATAAGATCCTTAAGAATCTATCAAAAGATATTTCAGTTTGTGTAAGACCAAAACTGTAAATCAGTAATACCTATCAAAAGATATCTACAATGCGTGATTAGATGCAATAGATAAGATAGGAACAGTAAGTACTCACTTCAGTTTGTGTAAGACAAAACTGAAGCGATCTAGCTAATTGAGTGCCTCTTAAATACGTGAAAGGCATCTCTAAGCAAAGTAATCATAACTACCAACTTGTATCATAAAGGATCAGTCGTTAGTAGCTACCGATTGTCATCAATTAACTTATCATTGTAACATACGCAGGCTGCAGCATCTGAACTGAGCCGGTTCAGGCTGATCTGACACATGAGCAACACATGTGAGCTGGGAGCGCCCGGTCCGTGGGAGCCAACACGTTAACGCAACTGGGCTGTGATTACATCAGACTACCCAAAGCAGTGGTAATCTCAACAATGACAACACAGGGACAATGGACAACAACACGGGGACAACAATGCAAGGATGACAAATGACAACACAGGGACAACAACATGAACATAACAAATACCTGGGACAATGTACAACGCTGCACTCTTGCTACCAATGCAAGTCAGTGGGGTGTTTCCTTTTTTTTCTTTTTTTTCTTTTCTTTCTTTCATTGTGATGGATGCACCTTGCGGGTGTTGTGTGATATTTGTTTTCTTTTTCTTTCTATTAGCAACACCCCACTGCTGCGAGCACCTGCTTGCAGGGTGTACATGTATTTAATTTAATTTAGTATAGAATATACTTAGTTTGACATGAAAGGAAAAACCAGTTGGGGGAAAAACCAGTTGGAACTAGTTTTCTGGAGGCAACTGAACCAATTAGGACCATCCTACCCAGTTCAGTTGCAGTCCATCCATTTTTGGTGTCAGTTTGGGACCAGTTACAGTCCCAGTTGCCTCACTCGGAGGTCAAAAAACTGGACTGAACCAGACCTGAAAACACTACAGCTGGAGGTGGAGCAGGAGGTGTAGGTGGAGTAGGAGGAGTAGGAGGTCCAGGAGTGGGTACACGAGCAATACCAAAGATCCTTTGTGGTACAGGAAGTGGTTCTGGTGCTGATGTTACACCATTTTCCTTTTACAATTACTTCTTACCTTTCACTATGGACTGCTTGCCTTTGTACATCCCTTTACTTACTGGTCTCATGATCTCTTATGTCTTGTGATCCCTTCTGTGTTATTGTGTGATCCATACATATCCAGGTAACACTGAATTGCTGTTACTTTCCCTTTGTTTGGTTCTCTTTCCTCTTATATTCACTTCTTAGTTTCAACTGTGCAGCACAGTTACTTGGTTCTGACTCATTCATGGCCTCATTCTGATGACTCCTACTTACTATGACTCCTACTATACTAGTAGCACAGTCAAAGTGCAGCTATTGCTGTGCTTCTCCTGTATATATAAGCTCAGTGCTTTGAGACCAAAGCCCTAAGCTTAGTCTCTTGTAGAATCCAACCTATCTTCTCCAAAACACCTCTGCTCCTAATCCTCAAACCACATCCACCTCTCCATTTCATCAACTCTTCACACACACCAACTACCATCTACTCTACCTATCCCTTCCTTCCCTAAGAGTCTCTCTTCACTCCACTGAGAAGAGCTCTCCTCCTTTAAGACCTACCTTCCTCTACTCTCTCTGCATTGTTCAAGGTCTCTGACAGACTTGAATGCATATAGCTAGTGGAACCAGCCCTAGTCTATCCCATTACAAACCTACCCTAGCTTCTCAATGGACCAAGTTGTACTAGGAAGGGTCTATTGGCCATAACCTGTTTAGCATAAAACACTTTGACTGCTGCAGGGATCCTTACTCTTTACCACAGGAACCAGCCCATTCTTCGAACACATCTTTACTACCAACCTTGACTTCAGGCTTGAGAATTGACCTGGCTCATTACTGTGACAGCTGATGTGGCTTCTACAGCTAGATGTATAGGAGATAACCTGGGTGAAGGTTGTCTGGTTCGAGGTTTAGAGGAAGGTTGATCTGAATCTTCAGCAGAAGATAAATGATGTCTTCCAAGAGAGGGTGAAGGTTGATAATGAAAAGGTTGGTACTGGGGGTCTGATTGGTCCCAAGTTCCTAAACTGTGTTCTTCATTATCAAGGATAAGGCCTTAGTGAGTGGTGTATTCAAGATGGAGTCTGATGTCTCATCTGTCAAGTTTATACCAACATCTGTTGATGAATTTGACAGGGTAGAAAAGTTTGTTGATGGAGAGGTAATATCCTACTTCTGGTGGGTTGTTGTGCCAAAAGGCTTTGCCAGTGATTCTTTCAGGTAGATTGTTTTGATTACGTCAAGTGACAAATCAATGTTTGAAAGGGTTAGAGGAGGTAGCTGGTTCAATATAGGGTTCTGAGAGGACAGATGGGTTCGATGTAGAAGCCATTGTGAAACGTTAAGCTTGGTCTGATGTCATGGTAACTAGCCATGTCAGTTCTCAAGCATGAAGACAAGTTGATAGTTAAAGATGTGTTTGATGGATGGGCTGGTTCCTATTAGTAAAGAGTAAGGATCCCTGCAGTGGTCAAAGTATTTTATGCTAAACAGGTTATGACCAATAGACCCTTCCTAGTACGACTTGGTCTGTTGAGAAGCTAGGGTAAGTTGTAATGGGATAGACTAGGGCTGGTTCCACTAGCTATATGTGCTTAGGAGCTCTGTTACCCTAAGCAATGCAAAGAGAAAGTGAGTAGATAGAGGTTTGAAGGAGGAGAGCTCTTCTCAGTAGAGTGAAGAGAGACTCTTAGGGGAGGAAAGGATAGGTAGAGTAGATGGTAGACTGTGTGTGTGTGTGTGTGTGTGTGTGTGTGAAGAGTTGGTGAGATGGAGATGTGGATGTGGTTTGAGGATTAGGAGTGAAGTGGGTTGCAGGCAAATATGTTGGACAAGAGTAGGTTGGATTCTACAAGAGACCAAGCTTATGGCTTTGGTCACAAAGTACTGAGCTTATATATACAGGAGAAGCGCAGCAATAGCTGTACTTTGACTGTGCTACTAGTATAGTAGGAGTTATAGTAAGTAGGAGTCATCAGAATGAGGCCATGAATGAGTCATAACCAAGTAACTGTGCTGCACAGTAAATGTGCAGCATTGCACAGTCAAAGCTAAGAGACAAATATAAATGGAAAGAGAACCAAAAAAAGGGAAAGTAACAGCAATCCAGTGTTACCTGGACATGTATGGATCACATGATAACACAGAAGGGATCACAAGATGTAAAAGATCACAAGATCAGTAAGTAAGGGGACATATGAAAGCAAGCAGTCCATAGCAAAGGTAAGAAGTAAACGTAAAGGGAAAATGTTGTAACAGCAGCACCAAGGGTCACTGGAATGAGGACTGCAATAAACCCCACACCTACTGTGATGGTCAAATGGAGTGTATTTTGAGGAAGACTCACAGGAACTACAGAGGTTTCTGCCCTAACGCAGGGTCCCAGAACACCTGGCTAGATGGCAAAGGAGATGATTTCCATGAGTTGGGACCTGACACCAATTAGTTCAGAGAACTAAGCATGAGGGGGGCATGATGTTATGATCTACCCTTCTTTTGATTCATCACTAACCATTGATTCCTTGTTATTGTTCTCTGCTCTTCACCCTTGTTTCCTTGACTACCGTTTCATCCCTTGATGCTGATGGTCCCTTATTGTTTCACTGTGGTGTTTCATCTTTTGTCTGATCCTCTTTTACCATTGGCTCATCTTTAGGCCCCATTTACCAACCAAGAATTCTTGAATCTTGAACTTGAACTTGGATTTCAGTATTTTCCAGGGGTGACAGGAGTCACAGGCATGATGAATGATAACTTGATTAACTAATATGAGTTTCTCTAATTATAATTTCTTTAATTATAATTATGAGCTCTTTCCCACCAGATTTGCAAATTCGCTTGTTGTGATTGCATATTTGCATTTGAGAAGTTAGATGTCTGCATACTCAGAGTTGACTCAGGAGTCGGTACTCGGCTTTGTTCAGGACTTTCCCTCCGTTGTCTTTTTCCATGTATGCGTGCATTTTTCTCTCGCCTTCTTTTTTTAATCCCCTCCTGTTATGGCATCGTGGTCATAAGAGCGTTAGCTCAGGGTTCAGTGGGGCCGAGTCCTTGTGACTCAGTTCAAGGGGTTCAGTGGGGGCCGGCTCAAGGAGACCAATCAAAGGTTTAGCATCTCAAGGCTGAGTCAGGCAATGACTCAGTCCGCAGACAGAGTCAATCTTCTGGTTTCACAGAAGAGGAGGATGATGAGAGAGAGGTAGAGGAGGAAGAGAAACACAAGGGTTCTTTGAGGTGTGCTTAGGTCAAGCAGAGTGTAGGCCAGCACAAGCAAGTTGTGATTTGAGAGAGTATACAGGGCAAAGGATGCGACAAGTAATGGGACAAAGCCAAGCTTGGGGTATTCCCCAGCTTCTACAGGTGCTTAAATACTGTATGTAGCAAGGCTGTACAGTACTATATGTGGAACAATAGATAAAGGTGAGCCAATAGCAAAAGAGACTTAATGATAGACAAAACAATAGATGAAACACAATGAGTTGAAACAATAAGGGCCATCAGTATCAAGGGATGAAATGTAACCAAGGGGATGGGGGTGAAAGTAAAGAACAATAAGGAGTAGGTTTTAGGGACAAACCAAAAGAGGGATAGATCACAACATCATGCCTGTTGAGATTACCACTGCTTTGGGCAGTCTGATGTAATCACAGCCCAGTCGCATTAACGCGTCGGCTCCCATGGACCGGGCACTCTTGGCTCATGCGTGTTGCTCATGCATTGGATCAGCCCAGACCGGCTCAGCTCAGATGCTGCAGCCTGCATATGTTACAATGATAAGTTAATTGATGACAATCGGTAGCTACTAATGACTGATCCTTTATGATACAAGTTGGTAGTTATGATTACTTTGCTTAGAGATGCTTTCACGTATCTAAGAGGCACTCAATTAGCTAGATCGCTTCAGTTTTGTCTTACACAAACTGAAGTGAGTAATTACTGTTTCCTATCTTATCTATCGCATCTAATCACGCGTTGTAGATATCTTTTGATAGGTATTACTGATTTATAGTTTTGTCTTACACAAACTGAAATATCTTTTGATAGATCTTAAGGATCTTATCGCTCTTATCATAACCTGCGCCCATCTGCTTCAACAATGCCCCCCTCATGCTTAGTTCTCTGAACTAATCGGTCTCAGGGCCCGACTCACAGAGTTCATCACCTTTGACTTCTGGCCATGTGCTCAGGGATCCTATTGCTCTAGGGCAGAAACCTCTGTAACTTTGGTGGGTCCTCCTGAGAATACAATCCACCTGACCACTGCAGTTGGTGTGGGGTCTGTTACAGTCCTTGTTCCAGTGTCCTCTGGTGTTGCAATGCTTACAAACGTGTTGTCATTTCTGGAGTTGGTGACGCTGCACCTTGGTCATACATGCGGGTGAGAGGGGTGTTAGGAGTACTAGCATCATTGGAGAACATTTGAGGAAAGTGGGAGGGTGAACCCATAGGGGCATCATTTTGGGACTGGTCAATGACATGAGGGAGATACTCAAGAGGGGGGGTCAGGGAGAGAGGAGGGCGAGTGGGTAATGGAGGAGAAGAAGAAGCGGGTAGTTCTTTTGACTCCTCAATTTTGTCGTAACTTCCTGCTAGTGAGTAATATGGCCCAGTGTCACGGGTGAGACCTCCATCAGTCATCAAGTTGTCGAGTTGGTGATGGACTTGGACAGAAGTGTTGTTGGCCTGAAGGTGGCTGCAGATGGTGGCAGTCTCTTTGGTGTGAGACTGGATCTCATGGAGTCGGTCAGCGAGTTGCCCTTGAAGGATGTTCAGGGCTCCTTGGATAGAGACATGTTTGCCCTCCAAAACTTTTAGTTGGAATGAACTGACACAGAGGCGGTAGACGTCGGCAAGAGCACCAGGGTTGTGGAGGTTTTCAAGAGCCTGGGCGACATTGAAATGAAAAGGGTGGTCCTCAATTAGGAGGCGGAGGTCAGAGGCAGTGACGGAAGGATGGGGGGCAGAGACAACAGGTCAGGTGATGAGTTTTTCTCCATAAGCGGGTTCTCCTCAACCCATAGTTCCTAGAAGCATGGGTTTGTCATTGTATAAAGCAATGCATAAGTATGGTAGCAGGCGTTTTTGCCCATTAACATTAATGTAAAAAGGGGGAACATGCGTGTAAGGTTCATAAACAAACCAAGGGGGGGCAGGATGAGTGGGGTCTGCTTCAGTTGGGGTTGGTGAGGGTGTTCCTTCTTGGATGGCAAGTGGGTTGAGAGTAGTGGCCAGGTCTTGGAGCTCAGTTTCATCCGGGACAATGAAGGTTCATTGGTCAATGATATGTTGGATCACTTTGGGTGAGAGGGGTTCTTGTTTGATGGTGGGGGAGGGGGTGAGAATAAGTAGAGGGGACAAACTAGGAGCAGGGGATGACATGGGAGTGTTGTAGGCAGAGGTAGCATGTTCATGGTGCCAGGCCAACCACTTTGAAGGAGTAGGGGTATTTAAGGGAACTGCTTGTACAATGTGATTCCATATCAAATCCGTAAGTACTGCCCTTCATATGGATAAATGAAACTCAGAGAAACGGGGGTCTGTCATAAGTAATTGAAATCCGTGGAAGTCACCAGGGGAGAGAATCCCAGAGAAGAGTTGTTCCCTGGCGGCTATATTAAAAATGGTATATCCACGGTCAGGGATAGAGGGGTCATTGACTTAATAAGAAGGGGGGTTAGGTGAATTGACCCGGGGGAGTAAAGTACGTTGCTGTATCATAAGTCCTTGGAACTGGTGTTCCAGGTTGTCTAGGTTTTCGTCTGAGTGGTGGGATTCTACAGGGTCATAATTAGTGGTGGACATCATGCGGAGTTTGGTGGGTTGTTGCAGATGAAACATGGTGATGGCGTCTTGAGCATTTTTAAGATTCAAGAGGGGTTCCCACGTGTCTTCTGCCGCAGAGTACCCTTTCCATCGGACCCTGTACTGAAGACGACCCCTGTGAGTACATTGAGCGGTGATTTTTTCAACTTTGTATTCTCCTGAGAGAAGGTCAGGTGGTGGTTCAGGGAAGTTCGGTCCATATTCTGCTGTCTCCGTGACTGGAGATAAGAGGGAGGCATGAAACACGTTATGGATATTCCATTGGGGGGGTAGTTAGAGTCGGTAAGCAACATGGGAGATCTGCTTGGTGATGGTAAAAGGGCCAAACTGTTTGGGGTGGAACTTATGAAACTGATGGGGAGTTTTTAAGTTAGTGCCTTCCAACCAAACCTTCTGTCCTTCTTCAAAACCTTTGAACTTGGTTTCTTTGATCCAGTTGTCTTGTGCCTTTCTCATTGCTTCTTGTGCCGATTCCCTCATGTCTTTTAACACTTGGAGTCGTTCTTGGATTCCGGGAAATTTGGACCTGAGTTGGGTACCAAGTCCTTGTGGGTTGAAGCCTATGAGGAGTTCGTAAGGGGTTTTCTTGGTGGTGGTAGATTTATGGGCATTAAAATGGTATTGGGTTATGGGGAGCCAGTGTTACAGCATTGCGGCCATAAGAGTGTTAGCTCAAGGTTCAGTGGGGCCAAGTCCCTGTGACTTGGTTCAAAGGTTCAGTGGGGCTGGCTCAAAGAGACCGGATCAAGGGTTTAGCATCTCAAGACTGAGTCAGACAATGACTCAGTCTGCAGACAGAGTTGATCTTCTGGTTTCACAGAAGAGGAGGTCGATGAGAGAGAGGCAGAGGAGGAAAAGGAACACAAGCGTCCCTTGAGGTGTGCTTAGGTCAAGCAGAGTGTAGGCCAGCACAAGCAAGTTGTGATTTGAGAAAGGATACAGGGCAAAGAGATGCGACAGGAGATGGGACAAAGCTAAGCTTGGGGCATTCCCCAGCTTCTAGGCGCTTAAATACAGTGACCCAAAAAACTGTTCAAATGTTTTGTACATTTTCATTGTATTAACCATATCTAGAGAACCACTGCAGCTGATAACATGTTAGTGGGCTTGTTTTAAAGCTCTACATCATAGCTTTGTAATGAAATACTATATATACTATGAACATAATTATGTAAGAAGATATAAGGTATTTCTTCCAGTGTATCCATTTGAACAGTTTTTTTGCCTTGGTATCTAAATAGGGTATATGCCAAAAATTAGTAGTTTGTGTATCCTCCATTTGCTTTGAACACCTCTTCCACCCTCCTAGGCATACTTTCTATCAAATTCTGCACAACAGTTCAATCAATGGCCTCCCATTCCAGCTGTGTGCGCTCCCAAAGTTTATTGATTCCCTTAGGGGGTGTTGGATAAGCTGCAAGCTTCTTTTTGAGATGAGCCCAAAGATGCTCAATAGGATTGAGGTCTGGGGATTGAGCTGGCCAGTCCATGACCTGAATTCTGTGGTCTTGGAACCAAGATGTGGCAAGCCTGCTCTTGTGGATAGAGGCATTGTCCTTTCAAAAGAGGGTATCTTTGCATTTCTTCTTGAAATACTTGATAGATGCAAGTAGTTCATCCTCCAAAATGCTGCAATAAAGTTCAGCATCCATCCTTCCATCAATCTTTGCTGCATGCCCAACTCCTTCCAAAGACATGCAGCCCCACAACATCAAGGAACCTCCTCCATGTTTGACTGTTGGCTGAACAAGGCATTCAGAAAGGTGCTCTCCTCTTTTTTTCCAAGCCCATTTCTTGCCATCTGAGCCCATATGATTGATTTTGGTCTCATCTGACCAAATTACCCTCTTCCAGTCCTCCACAGTCCAGTATAGGTACTTTTCTGCAAAGTCCTTTCTGGCCCTATAGTGACTTGGTTTAAGGTAAGGCCTCTTCTTCTTTGTAACTGCCTTCAAGCCTGCCTTGTTAAGGTAGTTTTGAATGGTCTGATTGGAGATAGTGGACTCTTTGATGACCTCCAACCTTCTAGCAACCTGAGGAGCAGTATCTGCTTCTCCAGAGCTAAGAAGGCATGTGGCAAAGCGGATGTCAAGGTTAGAGAGCTTGGAAGGACAACCTCCAGAGGACTTTGGAAGGTCAGGAAGGTATTTCTGGAAAATGTTGGTGATTGAACCAATGCTTCTGTGTGCTGCCTTGGCAATGTTATGAACTGAATGGTTGGCCTGGAGAAGGGAGATGATGTAGTTGACTTCATGAGGAAGAAGAGACTTCATGATGTTGTTGGTGAAGAAGAAGCAGCTGTTTTGGCTTATTTGCACATGGTTTGAGTTTATTATAGGTCACATGACCTCCATGTTCAATTTTAGCCCTCTGGGGAAAGAATATGAATCTTAATCTGAGAAATAATGAATTCACTTACCAAGGCCAAAAAACTGTTCAAATGGGTACACCAGCAAACATACCTTATATATTCCTAAATAATTATGCTTATGCTGTATAAAGTATACCATTACAAAGCTATGATGTAGAGCTTAAAAACAAACCTAGTTACATATTATTAGCTGCAGTGGTTCTCTAGATATGGTCAATACAATGAAAATGTACAAAACATTTGAACAGTTTTTTGGGTCACTGTACTGTATGTAGCGAGGCTGTACAGTACTATATGTGGAACAATAAATAAAAGTGAGCCAATAGCAAAAGCAACTCAACAATAGGTGAAACACAATAGATGAAACGCAATAGGTGAAACAATAAGGGACCATCAGTATCAAGGGATGAAACGGTAACCAAGGGGACAAGGGTGACAAAAAGGAGTCAATAACAGGAGAGTTTAGGGACAAACCGAAACAAGGAGGTAGATTACAACATCATGCCCCCCTTATGCTTAGTTCTCCAAACTAATCGGTCTCAGGGCCCGACTCACGGAGCTCATCACCTTCGACTTCTGGCCACGTGCTCTGGGGCCCCATTGCTCTGGGGCAGAAGCCTTTGTAACTTCAGTGAGTCCTCCTGAGGATGCAATCCACCTGTCTGCTACAGTTGGTGTGAGGTCTGTTACAGTCCTTGTTCCAGTGTCCTCTGGCTGTCAAGACTCACTGTTGAACTATCCAGTTCAAGAGCGAGGGATAAGCTCGAAGACGAGTCGATAAACGTCCAAGATGGCGTGGGCAAGAAGTAGAGTCCAGAGTAGTAACAGATACCAGAGAGGTATTGTTACTGTGAGAGTCGAGCAGTCGCGCAGAGGAGAGGCCAGGATAGTCACAAGGGGACGGTCCTTAAAGGAGTATCCCAGGGATGGAGAGTGCCATAAACAAATGGACAGTCTGAGGACTGTCCGCTACTTTATTGAGTGCTTATATACTACAAGAGAACTGCTAAGTAGGGAACAAGTCATAACCTTGTTATCAAGCACAATAGAGTGATGAGTAAGAAGTTGGAGGACGCTTACTGAGCATGCTCAGTCATGCTCAGTAAGCTGCTGAGTAAGAAGGCTTCTCTTGATGAGTAAGACCTTCCATTATCCACATGTTCACTGCTTTAGTGCACGTGCAAGCACCTGATTCATTTCCTGTTAGTTAGTTTAGGGCCGGTCATTTGAGGACTTGTAGTATGGTCAGGGAATAGTGTTATCTTATAAGGCCCTTATATAGTACTATTAGGGTCCTTAGAGTCGCCCCTAATACTTCTATAAAGGTCCTTAGTATTGCCTTATAGTTCGTTCTATAGTTATTAGAGTTGGTCTAATAACGCGTTGTAGGGCCTTTGATACTAGGTTACTGCCTACTGTAGAGCTCCTAGGGTCATTCCAAAGGGTCCTTAGGAAGGCCCTAATACTGTCTTTTGTTGCTAGAAGGGTTGCCTCTAAGTGGGGCTTGCTGTATGTCAATTGTGCCGAGAATCGCTTGCGCAACAATGCACGTGCGATATTGTGGACACCTCTACTCACCCCTTTTGCTCATGTGAACAGGGTGACACCATAGAGGCTGGGTTTCCTCCTATAAGGAAGGGTCCTTCAAGGGCCCTCTCCGGAGAATGGTTCATGACACTTCCAGCACCAAGATAATTTACAGTGGAAGCAACTATTGCTTCCATGAGCCATCCTTGCTACTATAGCACCAATCAGTACCTACAGTAGTGAGAACCTTATCCCTGAGGGCTATATAAAGCCCCCAGTTCATAGCAGTTGAGCCTTAAGCTTGACTTAGTTTGTCAATCCCAAACAGTTGACTCCTACCCTATCTGCAGAGCCTCTCTCATCTTGTTGACATACTGTGGAAGGACATAACCCTCCTTCCCCTCCATGAGTATTGCTTTCTTGACTCAAGCATATCTGCATTGGTAGGACATGTTTACAGATGCAACCATTGATCTTATTTAGGCCCTTTGGAGCCTTAACATGTGGGCAGCACTTCAGTGTTGAGAACCTCAGTTCCAATTTCTGCACTCAACCTTGAAGAACTCAACAACTGAGCAAGTTCACACCATCTTTGGTCCCTCAAACCAATGTGACATTATACCCACTATTATCATTCTCATACATCTACACAATTCCTTACCCAGACTCTTTTACTTGTTTTCAGTCAGTTTATTATTGTAAAATGCCTACATTAGTATTCCTCTGTTGTAGTGTAGCTGAATGGACTGTGAAGTTATTGTGCTATTATCAGCACCTATTATCAAAAATTATGTCATGTGAATGAGAACTATCCAATCCAAAATTATTCCAAAATTGTAGAATAAGAACCTTGAATTATCATGCAAAATTATTATCCATAATGTGGATAATGGTCAATAAAATTATTGGGGGGGGTAAACTGGTGAGCAATAATTTCAGTTTTTCATAACCAACACTAGTGGGGGATAATGGTGCTAATTATCTCTTGCTACATCAGTAATTGTGCCTCTCAGTTTCCAGAGGTTTCTCAAGTTGAGAAATCACAGAAAACCAGCTAAAGCCTGGAATCTTAGACACTTGGAAACCTGGCTGGATGGTCTGGGATGGAAACCTAGGAAACCTACTGGAACCTATGTAACTTCAGATCTAGGTCCTATAATATACAATTTCTAATGGTGCTGCAAGATAGGAATTAGACATGAAGGCATAGAATCTATGTGGAAAGGCTTTCCACATAGATCCTATGCCTTCATGTCTAATTCCAGAAAGGTGAGTAATCAAATGCAAGCCTTAATGAAACACTATTCTAGGGCTGTGCACTGTCCATCTGACAGGTGACAGCCATCAATATGATGGCCATCTGATGGGTATGGCTGACCTGTACCCTGTCTGTCATGTGTACTCACTGGATTGCTGACAGTATGGGACAGGGATGGAGATGGCCATTGTATGGTAGATGGTATTACAATTAGGCAAAAAAAATTCATGAATTATATATCTAATTGACAGCTCAATGGCTCAATGCAGTATTGGCATGCATTCGTGCAAGATGCAACTGCTTCTTGACAAGCATCAGTATATGGATGGTATCAGCATGGAGACTGGCACAACAGAGGGAGATTGTGTCCCATCCACCAGAGAATATCCGCTCAACAGCAACAGCAGAGCCTATGTCATGAATAAGATGATTATTATTAAAATCAAAATTACTCACCAGGAATGTGTACCTTTTTGTAGTTAGGGGTTTCAAATGAGCCTGCCACAGTCCAGCAGGGGCTATTTGTGTCATCAATCTCCTCAACCTCAACAGAGCAAGTCCTCACCTTCTTCCTTGGGGGTGCAGGCATTGATCTCATCTTGATCTTTGGTTTTAGGACATGCATGCAGCCCTTTTTATTGCTGACTTCTGGTATGGTTTTTTGAGGGTTACATATCGGCTATCTGCAAAGTGTTAATTTGCCCGACCATGGAATCACATTAAGATATTTCATACCTCTTCATTACTTATTTCCATGGCATCGCTAGGATCCTCTGATCCATACTCAGCAGAAGAAGCGGTGAAGTCAGTATCGTCTGCATCAGTACTGGCATCATCCATGATGGCTCGCTTGTGCTTTGCAGGGGCCTTGTGTTTGCGAGACTGCACAGGGTGCTTGTTACAAACCAAGGCCAAGCCCTGGCCATATATTATCCCATTTCACGCAAGAGAGACTCTTCTCACTTTAGACCACTCACCCACTTCTGTTTCTTGGGCTACTCCATCTGCAGTACAAGATATTGCTATTGCAAAGACACTATGACACGACCAGGCACCCATTTCCTAATTGGGTAATCATCGCGTGGCAGCCACATGGCCACTCAGCCACCAGGAACCCAAAACAGCAGCATGAACTCCTATAACTTGTTGCATAACTCATGTGATGTCATTTAGCTCCAATGACATCATGGCTGACTGAGCGGCTCCACAATGACTTCATTGGCTCACCAAGCACTCCACAATGACATCATGACAATGTCATCACTCCACAATGATCAGTAATGCACTCAGTAAGCCTGGAACCTGACACAAGCAAGTTTAGGCCTCTACAGTCCTATTGGACAGTACCATAGAGTCTAGAACAGTTCCTGTTCTTTGTAATTGACCATGTACACAGTATATAAGCCCTGATGTAGCATGGCAGTCATCAGACTGTCCATTTGTGATACTCTCATCTTCCTGGGTACTCCCCAACAACTGCTCAGTCTAAAGTCTCCTCTCATCCTCAAGGTACTCTTCAATGACCACCTTGTCTAAAGCCCTTCACTACACTGGCCTCCAGTCTTCACCTCTGCCTCCAGCAACATGTACCAGTCCCTGTCTGGTACCTTCTAGTCATTTGGCTTGTCCTCCTGTTCAACGCCGTTTACGCTGCATACCATCTGTTCCAACCCTTGCCCACCTGCTCCTGAGTCCTTAGTGATCAGCAGTACATGTTTTGACAGTGCTGGCAGGACAATTGAACAGGACTCTCAAATTTGTCAAGCTTCTCCACAGCAATAGCTGCAGCTAATCGTGTACCTGCATTGGATCAGACCAGATGAGAACATTGACCTGGAAAGATGAGTAAGTACTTTGTGGAAGCACTCAAATTATGTTGAACAAACTACTTACTACCTTGTTGCATGCGAGAACCTGGTCAAATAGGTTGGGAATCATCTGCATTGTTGAACCAGATGATTTTGGATGCATCAAGCAGTCAACCATCTGGTCCTCGGGTGGGCTGATCTGTCATGGCAAGTCCTGTTTGTTGAGGACCGGGATTGAAAAGAGGGGATGGCAGCATGGCCACGAACAATGGGTATCCCTCAATGGTCTTGGTGGGGGTGGCAACAACAAGTTTGAGTTTTGGTGGCTCAATGAAAAAATAAAGTTTATTTGGATATTCCCATAAAAAATACCATCTAATGCTGTTGATGGCCATTTTTGATGGATTGGATGGGTGTGGTCCCACTCTATCATTGAGATGGACAGGTGGGTGGGACAAGCTCAAATGGCACAGGTACAGTACCTGTACTACAGATCTGTCCATCCCATGATGGATGGTTATGGTGCACAGCCCTACACTATTCTAAGGGCTTTGTGGGATGTACAAATCTTCACAACAGGCAGATACTATGGGTCACTGGGAACTCGGTGTTCACTACCATCTTGGCAATTTCATTTTCCCCTGTATTTGCTCAAACAACACCATTCAAAACTTTGTAGTTATATTATTGAGTGCCATTGATGTCAGTCTAGCAAATAAAAGTGGCAGTCCATCAAGTGGTTCTCGAGTAATATTTTGGCCAGGGGTCATGCCTGGATCACGCCTGTATCACGCCTGCTGTCATGGTGGAGGGTGGAGTTTGATTCCAGCTGGGTGATCCAACCGTACACTGACTCAGAGGGATCTGGGTCCTACTCTCATAATGCTATTTTAAAGGTGGTCCAGTTGGCCAGCACGAGACCATATGTTTGACAATTCTATTTCTTCAACAAGCACAAGGAAGACCTTATGGTGATTGCAGGTGCACTTGAGCTCTTGATGGAGGGCATCACATCTGAACTCAGCACACAAATCAAAGAGCAGCTTGCTGCACATCCTGAGTTGGAAAATGACCACCAGTTTGTGGGACTCTTTGGGAGGCAACGTAGTAATCAGTAGTGTCCCTCCTCATCATCACTGGCCTTGTTGATAGGGCCCTCAAATGCCACACAACCATTTGCACAACTGCCATTACAGCACTCAGGTTTGACTTACAGTACCACAGTTTACAATACTACTATACCATCATTTCAGACTCAGAATTAGAACAAGATTCCACTCAATTAGATGCTACTGCATTACAACAGTTTTCCCTAGTTGCCACCTAATCAAATTGCCAATAACACGGGATGTTTCATCCTGGGCAGACTTTAATTTAGTATGTGTTACATGTCCGTTACTTTCCGTGACATTTGTGACAGCCAAGATGGTAGTGAAATGCCGAGTTCCCAGTGACCCATAGTACAGTGACCCAAAAAACCGTTCAAATGTTTTGTACATTTTCATTGTATTAACCATATCTAGAGAACCACTGCAGCTGATAACATGTTAGTGGGCTTGTTTTAAAGCTCTACATCATAGCTTTGTAATAAAATACTATATATACTATGAACATAACTATGTAAGAAGATATAAGGTATTTCTTCCAGTGTATCCATTTGAACAGTTTTTTTGCCTTGGTATCTAAATAGGGTATATGCCAAAAATTAGTAGTTTGTGTATCCTCCATTTGCTTTGAACACCTCTTCCACCCTCCTAGGCATACTTTCTATCAAATTCTGCACAACAGTTTGATCAATGGCCTCCCATTCCAGCTGTGTGCGCTCCCAAAGTTCATTGATTCCCTTAGGGGGTGTTGGATAAGCTGCAAGCTTCTTTTTGAGATGAGCCCAAAGATGCTCAATAGGATTGAGGTCTGGGGATTGAGCTGGCCAGTCCATGACCTGAATTCTGTGGTCTTGGAACCAAGATGTGGCAAGCCTGCTCTTGTGGATAGAGGCATTGTCCTGTTGAAAGAGGGTATCTTTGCATTTCTTCTTGAAATAGTTGATAGATGCAAGTAGTTCATCCTCCAAAATGCTGCAATAAAGTTCAGCATCCATCTTTCCATCAATCTTTGCTGCATGCCCAACTCCTTCCCAAGACATGCAGCCCCACAACATCAAGGAACCTCCTCCATGTTTGACTGTTGGCTGAACAAGGCGTTCAGAAAGGTGCTCTCCTCTTTTTTTCCAAGCCCATTTCTTGCCATCTGAGCCCATACAATTGATTTTGGTCTCATCTGACCAAATTACCCTCTTCCAGTCCTCCACAGTCCAGTATAGGTACTTTTCTGCAAAGTCCTTTCTGGCCCTATAGTGACTTGGTTTAAGGTAAGGCCTCTTCTTCTTTGTAACTGCCTTCAAGCCTGCCTTGTTAAGGTAGTTTCGAATGGTCTGATTGGAGATAGTGGACTCTTTGATGACCTCCAACCTTCTAGCAACCTGAGGAGCAGTATCTGCTTCTCCAGAGCTAAGAAGGTGTGTGGCAAAGCGGATGTCAAGGTTAGAGAGCTTGGAAGGACGACCTCCAGAGGACTTTGGAAGGTCAGGAAGGTATTTCTGGCGAATGTTGGTGATTGAACCAATGCTTCTGGTGTGCTGCCTTGGCAATGTTACAAACTGAATGGTTGGCCTGGAGAAGGGAGATGATGTAGTTGACTTCATGAGGAAGAAGAGACTTCATGATGTTGTTGGTGAAGAAGAAGCAGCTGTTTTGGCTTATTTGCACATGGTTTGAGTTTATTATAGGTCACATGACCTCCATGTTCGATTTTAGCCCTCTGGGGAAAGAATATGAATCTAATCTGAGAAATAATGAATTCACTTACCAAGGCCAAAAAACTGTTCAAATGGGTACACCAGCAAACATACCTTATATATTCCTAAATAATTATGCTTATGCTGTATAAAGTATACCATTACAAAGCTATGATGTAGAGCTTGAAACAAACCTAGTTACATATTATTAGCTGCAGTGGTTCTCTAGATATGGTCAATACAATGAAAATGTACAAAACATTTGAACAGTTTTTTTGGGTCACTGTAGCATTGACTGATCTACAGCATCATCATCAT
>JAGFNK010000677.1:0-26134 GCA_025769875.1 Russula earlei | reverse complement strand
AGGCTCAACTCTCTCACTTTTGCCCAGCATGGATATGACACCACTGTCACCTCGGTCTCGAAGAACGATAAGGGGGTTGGTGATGCACAGTCCACGCTGGCGGTATACATGGACGTCGAGAAAATTGAAGTTGAAGACCTTCGCCAGATTCTCAGTCAATGACGATCATGCCACGGACGGACAGCCGAAAGCCCTATATCATATGGAAACCAATATGGGAGACGAAAACCCTTTTTGGTCAGGTCGAACGTTTGGAATTTGTGTGCCATGACATCGAACGGAATAAACTGGTTTACCTCAAAGATTACTGGCGTACCAGATTTCCCAGGTATCGAGAAAGAAGGGGATATTTATCGTGATTTACTAGAAGCAAAAGTGCGTTTCATTCCGGAGTTGGGTCCAGCTGGCGACGTGCTGTCGACACCGGAGCATTCCTCGACGTACAATGCACAAGGACGCAAGACTATGTGAAAGATGGTGAACGCAAACGTATTTGGTGTCCCGGTACACCACGCATCAAACGATATGTCCACTACCGACTTGTCTTGAACACGCTCGGACAGCCGCTGAGTACGTTCGGATCGACTCGGGAGCTATTCCAGGTCATTCGGGATGCTATGATCGGTGAGGATTGGCGTTATGTTTAAGTTTGTTGTTTGACAATTTGGAACAGCTCATATGGATGCATATGACAAAGCAAAAATTTTACATCGGGATGTGAGCGCAGGAAACATTCTGATCGCCCCAGATCGATCAGGTTTATTGATCGACTGGGACATGTCCAAGAGGATGGATGTGACCCAGCAGAGACAACACTCCCGCATGGTATGATCTGTTTATCCCCTATGCGTGGCGGATTGACTTCGTGTTCAGGGTACATGGCAGTTCATATCAACAGGACTTTTATTACACCCTCATGCTCGATCTCATCAAATTTCAGATGATATTGAATCCTTTTACTGGGTTCTTATTTATATTGTCATGAAATGCCGACATTCTGCGATCGAGGGCCAATCACAAGATATGCAACACGTATTTGATGGATACAGAGACTGTGGATGAAGATGGTGTTATCCGGGGCGGTGACGGAAAGCTATCTTTCCTACACAAACTAATGCTTCACCCTGGATTCGTTTGGTTTTGTCCCGGAACCATGCCGCCAGATCATTGAAGAGTTGCGCACCCTTCTTAAAACCTTCTATGATGATATTAACCCAAAATCAATTATGCCCGAACCTCAAGTGGAGAGGAATGTCCAGACGGAGGTCAAGGACTGCTCACGAGAAGCTTTGTTCTTCTGAATGGGTCTTGAATCTCATAACACTGGAACCTGGAATCCAAGAATTGGTCCGACGATGACAGGCAGCCTATCAAAGAACATCCTTGGTCATGATCCAACGTTCAGCAGGGGCTGCCACAAGCGCAAGGCTAAAGATGATGATAGTCCTGTAGAAATGGGTCTATCATTCAACAAAAAGCGTAGAGGACGATATCCACCAAAAGGATCTTCACTTTCCAGATATAGCTTGTTGGCTGTCTCGCAAGGCTTTCCATGTCCAAGGTAATTCTTTAGTACGTCATCACACAGTGTCCCGCTGTAAGGCGGCATCCCATTCCAGCCCTGCGTCATTGCTCTCGACTCTCTTTCATCACGTACCAGTTCCACCTCCGCTGCCCAGCCAGCTCTCAACCCTCTTTCATTGCAGCTCATCACTCTGGCTCGTCTTGTTCCACATCCATGTATCGCACTCCCAACTCGCGTCTTTCTGTCTCCCCAATCCCCCAATATCCCCCTCTCTCATAGATCGCATCTCGTATGTAGAAACTCTAGTTACGCCTTGGAACAAGAGACCTGTTTTGTCCCTTCTTTTGTGTGTGTTTTCGCGAACTCAGCAAGCCGCCGCCCGCTGCCTTCAACACAGACTTGGTTCTTAGTGGGAAAATACAAACAAGATTCAATTATAAGAATGCTAACTATATTATTTGGCTCGAGTAAAATTGTAACAAAATGTAAAGCCCAGATCTTCGCGTTGAGTTTAATCTGTGTGGTCAGTCTCTGTCATCGAGGCGATTGATCCCCATCGGGTGTGATTGATCCCCATTGGCCGATTATCGCCATGTAATGAGTAGACCGTTCCTATTTAAAATTTGGTGTCATATTTGTGGATGCACTTTATGTCTCGATTTATTCAATATAAATCCATGTATTAACATACGCCATTGTGTTAAGTTTATCCGAGTCTGCTAAGGCTAAATTGATCGGGCAAATTAAGTGTATATGATCCCCCTGGTGATTCGGGGCGACTCATGTTGCATCTTAGGTTACATAACTTGGGCACTGAGCTGCCCTCTCTTAAGCATTTGACTAAGTTCTAATTGTTTGGGTTGACATATTTACAATAATGCGATGCATGAGGAGAGGGCAACAAATCAATCAATTGTTTTAAAATAATTTGTAATCTGAGCTGAGTCAATTCAGTGGTCAATATATTTCACCTTTATTGACCACTGAGTTGAGTTTTAGTGGACTGGACTTATCCATTCCTGTCCGTCGTGTTTTGGCGTGCGAATGGCCGCGTACATGCGCGGCGTTGACCGGTCGTGAATGTCGAGAGTCGAGAGACGGGCTGGAGGAGAGGGCAAGGACCGGCGACCCTCCGACCCCCTTCGTTTTAATTATAGATTATAGATTATAGAGAAGAAAGGAAAAAGCAGGCTCACAGGGGTGCACCATCCTTGGCCAAGACTGAGCGAGGGATTCGTTTGGACGCCGCGAGAATGGCCCGTTTTTGTTTTGGCGTGCAAATGGCCACGCATGTACGTGGTGTTTGACCGGTTGTGAACGTCGAGAGAGGGGGTGGAGGAGAGGCAGAGCAGAGGGCAGAGGACAGGAGAGGAGAGGACGACGCGGTTGCGCAACGCGGCCGTGAAAACAACCACTTAGCAACTGAACTGATAATTGATTGATTGACGATGATTGATTGATGGTTGATGATATCGTACCAAGACAACACCTCGCCCGTCCTTTAAGCCACATCACATTCTAGTAGCTGCTATTTTAAACCTATCGAGCGTATTCCTCAACACCCGCCTATCATCATTTGTCGTAATGATCGAATTAGCGTCCTCCGCTCGCCCAAACGTCAACTCCTTGATGAGCCGTCCGGTTGGATATTGTGCGTCTCCAGCTTTGCCCCCCCAGTCAAAATCTAATAGCATCACATTTTCTCCATCACAAAGGATGTTGGGCTCGCGTAGGTCCCCGTGGACGAACCCGGCTTCGTGGAAGGATTCCATGAGAATCCATAAGTCTTGACTCCACTTGTCACAGAAATGCGCTCGATTTGGTGCTGAGTTGAGAGTTTCAGATGGAAAAATGTATTCCATGGCAATGGCGAAGAAACCTCCTGGGAGTCGCTCGAAGCCGAGAATCTTCGGGGCATGTCCTCGAGAAGCACAAAACTGGTGCAGTTCGATCGAGTATCGTTGCGAAAACTTCACAATGATTTCTTTGTCATTGTCCAGCCTGGCAATGTACAGATGGCGGTAGTCCTGCGTTTCGGGATAGAGCTCAACAATTCGAAATCGGATCTCGCCAGTATCGCCCCACTTCGTCAACGCCGAGATGTATGGAAGTCTGGTACTAGGGTGAGGGGCAAGTGACATCGCCGTAGCTCCGTTGATGAAGAGCAGTGCCTCGTCATCTATGCGTCGTGACAGATCCAATGCCGCATAAAAGGCAGCATAGAGCTGCTGTCGATCATCACCATTGACGGCGGATAGGATACACGACAACATAGGGGTGAGGCTGACAATGCGCCAAAGCGGCTTAAGAAAGATAATTCCGAAAAACATGACATATGGGCCTGGTACGGAAGTCAAACTTGTCCCCATAGGAGACCAAGAGACGTTCGGCTTACCAGCAATTGTCAGGCCAAGACACGGTATCCTCCACGGAGACAAGTACTTTCGGTTTGCCATTTGCTGAGCGTGCGATTTGCAGACGTAGCTGAGGAGCTCGACAGCAGGTATCGAGTCCGTGGCAGCGAGTTCGTTTTTAAACTCTACCACGCACGATACTATGTTGTGTGGCCCATCAAAGTGACCATCCGTTTGGCAATTGCCAATAGCGGCCGCCATAAAGGGTCGACAGCCACCGTTACGAAGGGTAAAAATTTTGTTTAAAGTCTCTAGGCCCTTGATCATCCGGTCTTGCTCTTTGTCGTATAACTGGGTCATTACTTCAGAGAAAGAATCAACGGCCTCTTCCAGATCACCCCTCATCTTATTCGAGGTACGTGTATAATGCCGATCTTTGAAGATGTCGTGAAAGAAACCGAAGCCGTTAAATAGGAGGGGAAGAGGAGGAAGGTTATCAGAGTCGGGACGGTCGTCCAGAATCCTGTCCCTTGGTTTTCCTTGCAATGACCTGTATTCGATCTCCGTACTGATGTGGGATGCCCTGTCGGAATTAAGTCGGTGCTTCTGATAACGCTTAAGGTCATCTTCAACCTGAGAAAGAAATCTCTTGCCAAGGACCGTTTCTGACGGGATGGGTGTTTGGAACAGCACTATGGTAGGATAAATGGGGAGCGAGAATTGAGCATAATGTCATAGGCAACGCTCACGTGGACTCACGATTCGGAAGCTCAACGACAATGCTGATCCTCTCCTCTAGAGGAACCGTCTCGAATACTTTGGCGAGTGAGCGAGACGTCTTCAGCGGCTTTTCACCGTTCGTGGCTTGTTCAGCAGCTTGTGCAATGTTCTCGTCATCATCTAGGTCGACTTTGTAGAGGACGAGTTGGGCGGCGTCGATATCCTTCAAAACATGAGGTTTTTTCTTGCAAAATGGCTTTTTTCAATTCGTGAACAGTCTTCGACTTGTCAATCTTGACTAAAAAAATGCTGCGTATTCCCTTCACATGTACGAAAAGCTCGAGCATTGAGGTCATATCGATGATAGTTGACGGGGAGGGCAGATGAGCGATGAGTCAGGGATGAGTGAGAGAAGGGGGAGAACAAACAGACAGATCAAAACTTTTCGCGGCCGCGTTGTCCTCTTCTCTCCTGTCCTCTGCTCTCTCCTCTGCCCTCCCTCTCCTCCACCCCACCCTCTCTGGACGTTCACGACGCGAAGCTGGGTTTTGTTTGTCTCTACCCCACTCCCAATCACGACACGACGGTCATGACCTCCACCGCAATGATGGCACTCCGTGCGCGTTTCGTTCAAGTTTTTTTCTGCGCTCACTTTTCTTACCCGTTTCTCACAGAGACAGCACAGCTAGGACCACGGCGTTGATACAGCCGTGAAGGTCTGGAGGGATTTTTCGTGCTCGACGAGCGTGCGTCGTCCTTCAAACATGAACCCGGTGCGCCCATCTCCTTACAGCGACAGACCCCCTTTTTTTTACGACGATGTATAACTCTCACAGTGGCAACCACAACGAGATGGCGATGACCACGACTGTGCGCCTTTTCTTAAAAAAAAAACGCGACAACACTCTAGCACCACAGTTCTCTCATTCTCTTATCCCTCTTCCTTCCCTCAGTGCAACGGCCAATTGTCCCGTTTCACAAGACGACGGTCTCCAAGTCTCTATTTCTTCCTCGCCAGTTCCGCTCCGGCTGTCTTTCTCCCGCGTATGCAACTCCAGGTCAAGACCTGGCCTGTGTGCGTTTCTTTTTCTTTTTCCATAATTCACTCGCGATTTCTAACCCGTCATAGTAACAGCACGGCCACGACCACAACGATAATGCCGCCATCAAGCGGGGCCTCACGATGGCCACGACCGCGTGCGTTTTTTCATTTCTATATGGTTTTTGATTTTTTCTTCTCCTCTCCAGCTGTTATACATGCCAATTCCCGAGCGCGTCGCGTTCCTCTCCCGTCCCCTCTGCTCCACTTGACCCACTCCCAAAACGCGCCGTTCTCGCGGCTTTCAAATCCCTCGCACGATCCTCGCCGGTAACGGTGGGTTTCGTTTGACGCTACACCCCTGTGAGCCTCCTGTTTCCTTTCTTCTCTTTTCTGTTGTCTCTGACCTCTAGATGTTCACGGCGGTTCAACACAGCCCGTGTACGCGGCCGTTCGCACGGCAAAAAGGGCCCATTCTCCTCGCTTTCAAATCCATCGCATGGTCCTGGCCAGCGACGGTGGGTTTTATTTGTCTCTACCCCACTCCCAACAACAACGCGATGGTCATGACCACCACCACGACCATGGAATGGCAGGTGCGTGATTTTTCTTTTTCTTTTCGATTCCCTTCGTTTACCCGGAAACGCGATAACACCCGGAATGTGAACACAAGTACTCGCACCACAGTGAAGACCTCTTAGAGCCACGACCAGTTCCCTCCAGCACTGTGTCCCTGTGCGCGACACCAGGGATCTTTGCGTGCGTTATCGTTTTCATGTTTGCGCGTTCTCTCTCCTTCTCTTTTCCGTCTTCCTTGCAACAGCACATTATCCCATTTCACAACACTCTCCCAGTCTCTCTCTGTGACTTGCCGGTTCCTGTTGGCTTTCTTTCACAGGTGCTTTCTTTCCTCTTCTGACCGACCAAAGGACGCGCGAACCGGCCAATTCCCACACCCAATGCCCTGTGAGCCTCCTTCCTTCCTTCTCTTTTCTGTCCTCTCTGACCTCCGTTTTGATTTTTGATTTTTTTCACTTGCTCTTTTTTGACCTCTTCTCACAGCAACAGCACGGCCAGGATCTCGGTCATGACGCACCTGTCAAGACTCTCGCGAGGGGTCAATCGGTGTCTCACGCATTTAGCAACTGAACTTTGGTAATCGTGCCCGGTGATAAAAGGCGGTCACGGCGCTGTATCGCAGTTCCTGTGGGTATTGATCCCGCGGGGGCAGTTTTCTATCTTCCTTTTCGTGAAATTCGTTTCCTTTTCGCTCATTTCTTCCGTGTTCTCCTCAAGCCTCCCTTTGCGCGCTCGAGACCAACCCCACACTCGAAACCCTGTTGGTGCCTCATGCAGTTCCCCGTGCGTCTCCTATCGCCGCGTACGGCCGCGAATGGCAGCGACAGCACGACCAGGGTCGAAGCCGGTGACCTCGACAGTACGCTGGCGCTCGCCGTCGTGCGTATCGCGTCATGCCCTCAACGACTAAACCTTGCTTGGGCGATCGGTATCGCGCCATCCTCTCCTCCTTCCTCCCGTCTGCTACCTGTCAACGCAACCGTCATCATGCTCACGCCGCGCGATCGCGATTGCCTTTGCAAACACGTTCTCCCGACAAACCAGGCGCATCCCAAAATGAAGGCCGAACGGTCCCGCCCAACGCCACTGTGTTCTGGCTTTCAGGTACTTTTCTTTCATTTTCCCTTTCTTTTCTTTCTTCTTTTCTTTTCTTTTATGTTCTCGCCTCTGTCTGACTTGCGTTCCATCTGGCCTTCTTTTCCCTGTGCGTGCGTGCGTGCGTTTTTCCATTTCTTTCCTGTTTCAGTTTTCCCTCTTCCCTATCCTTAGTTTTTCTTCAGCCTCCTTCAATGTGTGACTGGCCAAGTCCCACACCCATGAAACCTGATGGCATGTGATGGTTTCCCGTGCGTGCAATGTCATGTGCGTTGAGTTGTGTCTTGGCCTTCTCTTCTCTCAGCCCATTTCCTACAATCACCATGTGCATGTGATCATCCAGTTGACTATGTTACTTTCAGTGAATATAATGATTATTTTTATTTTCCACTGATAAATGAGTTGAGTCTATATCCAGTTAAACTGGGCTGAGCTGTAGCACTATGGTTGGTTGAGTGATTAACATCAAGCACAGATGCTGATTGGCAGTTGACTTGGCCATATGATGAATCGCTGTCTTTGATAGGATCATGGTAAGAGTTTTGTTTTTGGTTGAGATAGAGGCAGTTACTAATTGGCAAATGAGGTGCCTGTGCTATGGTGGATGGCTCCTCTTTTATAGGATGATATTAAAATCTCTGTTGCTTCTCATGGCAAGGCTAATGAGGGGTGTTCAAGTCAATTTCAGTATCTGCTATAAAGGTGGTTTCATGGGGGGAAGAGAAGAAGAATGTAGAGTGAAATTTTAATAAAGTGAGTGTAAAAATACATGAATTCAGTGTATTGATATAGATTGTTCAGATAGATGACATGAAGATTATAAAGAATTACACATTCACTCAAAAAGGGATTACACCCAGTGATGAGTGATGTTAAAGGCATATTAGGGCCTTTTAGAAAGAGAATTTTGAACCCAAATGGAAACTCTTGAAACTCAAGGATTTTCAGAGATCACTAATATAATAGGGTTTTGTTGGTACCTGTTGCTAAAATGGGCCTTATGAGTAAAAAAGATTACACATGGTGATGATTGTGAGATTATGATAGACCTCCTCTCCCTTTATCTGAAAAGGATTACACATGAAGAGAATGCTCATGGCCCGCCAAAGGCACACTCCTTGGGCAAAGCCCAGGCAAGCTTCAGCTTGTCTATAATTAAAATGAAGGGGGTTGAAGGGTTGATGGATTGAGTGGCTCCTGGAATCACCTTTTGTGACCACATAATTATCAAGGATGCCTTTTCTGGACCTAGTGCATGGAGAAAAAAATTGTTTTCAAGCATGCAAATAGGGGTCATGCAATGACAATGATGTAGCATATCCAAGCTCCCCCCTCCTCTCCCTCCTCCCATGTCCTCTACCCCACTCCTGCCTTACTCGCCCCTGTGCACTGCCATCCTTCTGACCTCCCCTGACAACACCACCATCATTACATTCAACACATTCAAGAGCGGTCAAATCAGTGCACATTCAATCTTCCCCCCTATTTTGGTCATTTTCCTCTCCTCCCTCCACTCTCCTTTGCATAGTGCTGAGCATGTCATGTCCTCCAGATCCAGATCATGTGGTGTGCATGTGCAAGGCAGCCATCTAAATGTTGCCAACTGGCCTATCTATGGGTGGCTCAGCAACATGCCCATGGCTGTGACGACGGCAGGCAAAGCTTTCTCTTGCTTGCTCTCCCATCCTCTCACATTGCTTTGCAGCTCAATGCCCTCTGCTTTGCCACCTCTAGCATGTGTGACAACTCAGGCCAAGACCACAAGAACACTCAATGACTATGAAAACAATACTATGCAACCATGAACCCAGTGCACTTTATCCTTTTTATTTTCTTTCTTTTTTACTCACATGTTAAGCTGTGTGCATGTGTTTTTCTTTTTTTTTTCTTTCAGGTGCTTTTTTTCTTTTTTTCTCACTCTTTTTAACCTCTTCTCATAGCATGCCTATTTTGCTTGGGCTTCAATACTGCTGCAGATGGCCAAAATTTGATTGGGTATGCACCCTCCATGGCCAACTTGATGACCAAGTTCCAGGGTGGACCAGTATGCAGATCCATATGCCATTCCAGCACTGCCACACCTTGACCCTAACCAGCTGTTCTGGGATGATCTGTACCATGGGGCCATCCCTCAGACATTTGACCAGACTGTCATGGGCGAGGCAATCCCAATGGTGCAGCTCACCAGCCATCACTTGCCTAGTCCAGGTTTGGCATATGGCAGTGACCTTGATGGGCATGCATTGCCTGGCCCACATATGCAAATGTCTGTACCAGTATGTGCAGCAACTCCAGGTCAAGACCTATCTGTGCACTTTTTTTTTTTTCATTTTGCTTCACTCACAATTTTCTAACCCCTGAGTGATAGCACAGCCTGGACTACAGTGATGATAGCACTGTTTTTGTTTTTGTGGCTTCTCATTTTTTTTTCTTCCTCTCCAGTCTTCCATGCATGCCAGTTTTCTCAAGTATCACTGGCCTCCTTTCTCCTGGATGCATGTGTGTGGTTGCATTTGTTTTTCCCCTCCATTTGCTCTGTTTTTTGTTTTGTTTTGTTTTTTTCATCTTTTATTTTCCTCTCAAGCAGCAGTGATGACAATGACATCACTGTCACAGCAGCAATCACAATGCGATGACCATGAACACAACCAAACAATCCTGTGCAACCACAAACCTGGTGCACTTTTTTTTTTTTTTTTCTTCCTTTTTACTTGGTCTTTCTAACATCTCCCAGCAACTGTCACTGACTGGGGGTGGTGTTGCTGACAAATTGGTTCACGCGCAAGATGTACTCACAGAGTCAAGGGAGAACAACAAGTTCTAACAAGGTTCAGGGATCTTGGTGACAACAATGCCAAGGCAATTGTGTACTGCAGAAAGGAAAGGTGAATAATAAGTCTTTGCGTTTGAAGACTTAGAGAGTTGAGAGAGTTTTCAAGATGATTGCTTGATTACTTGCAAGCCTACAAGTCCTGAAGCTGGAACCAGCGATATTTCATAGGAGAACAAACTTAGAGCTTGTTCTTGTTGACTGACAGGTTTATATACAAGAGAGGTATCATATCAAATGATGTCCTTAAGGGAACAATGAGGCAATCAAAGTAAGAACATGCTGGAACACCATGGTAAACATGAGTCATGAAATGAGTCATCAAACAGGAGTTAAACATGAGTTGAGTCCAGGTAGGCTAGCCCAGTTGCTGGTCTGATCTGGAGTATTGGTACTTGTGACATTACCCCCTTATTAACATCTAAGCTATGTAGGGGATGATGGTAGCATGGCAGCGATGATTGTGAAAATGTAACTGGTCTTGAGGGACTCTACACATTTTGTTGGTTTTGCATTGTTGGTGTGGTGTCCTACAATGGTTGGCCATATGTCCATGGAAATGCAGAGAATGCAGATTGTGGTTTTGGGACATTTGAAGGTGTAGTGCCCTCCATTGTGACACCAGGCACATCTGTCGGAGACTTGAGCAGTGAATTGATACCAAGGGTCAGTGATGGCTTCCTTGGCATCCTTCTGTTGTTGGTCAGTGAGGTGGGACATAGATTCAAAGAGGACTTTTGGCTTGAGACAAGCCTTGGTGTTAGCTCTGGCCAATTTGACTTCTGAGTCTCTGACCCAGATCATGTCATGATATCATTTTCAGGCAGTGATGAGATGGTTTGCCAATTGTTGTGTTTTCTTGATGGCTAACCTGTAACAACAAAACTCAGCCTCTAGAGATAGGTCTTGTTCAAACCTAACAGCCTCATTTACTGCCAGCGTATGCCTGAGGTTATCTCTGAACAGGAAGGTTTCTTTCTGTGTGTAGAGGGGGCATGGATAGGGATTGGCTTGTGCTTGGATGAGAAAATGATGAGTGGGGCATCCTGGTCTGTAAGTGGCTAAGTGGGAGGGGCAGCCATTTATGAAGTCTGGTAGAACAAAGTGAGGGGGAGGTGTATTGTCTTTGTTTCCTGGATCTGGGATTAGCAAATTTAGTCCTAGATTTCCTTCTTCCCAACCTTCTCCAAGTTCTTCCAGTTCTGTTGGTTGGTTGCCATTGTTAGTAGCAGGGGGAGCTTCATAGGCAGGAGGTGGTGTTTCTTCAATGGGGTTAACTGGGGCAAGGTTTTCATCAAGAAGAATGATGTGGTTTAGTCACTTGGGAATAGGGGTGGCTCTTTGTGGAGGGATAGGGATGGGGTCAGGAGAGAGGGAGTGAACGTGATAGGAAGGACTGCAAATCCTGATGGGAGAGCTGGTCCCAAGTGTGGGAGAATGATTGCCAAAGGTGTGGAGTATGGTGGAGAGAGAGTCATCTTCCCAGAGTTCATGAGCTTGTATGATCATTGCTGTGTGTCATGCAGCATGCTGAACAAGTAGTTGAGTGTTGATGGTTGCTGCTGTAGAAGGGGACGGTTTTCTGGATATTGGCAGGGGAATGAGAGTGGGAGAGTAAGGAGGTGTGGGGACTAGAGTGGCAGAGGAGGTAGTGGGGGAGTCTTGCATAGATGACATGTTGTAAGGTTTTTGAGGGAAGGGGAGGTAGGAATATGTTGGTTGTGGATGGGGGCTTTTATACATCAGGTCATCCAGCCATAGTGGAGTAGAATTCTTTTAGAAGTTCTGGGGTGTTGAGGTCATGATGATCGACCCATGAGTCATCTGATGCAGGGTAGCCCTTCCAGTGTATGAGATACTGAGTTTTACATGTTCGTCCAAATCTTCTGACGTCTAGAATTGCTTCGATTTCATATTCTTCTTTGTTTTCAATGATTGGAGGGGGGTGAGTAAATGGTGTGTCATACTCCTCTGTTTCTGTGTATGGAAGGAGTAGATTGACATGGAAGACGTCATGTATTTTCATTGATAGTGGGAGTTGGAGTTGATATGCAACTTTGGAAGTTCTCTTTGTGATTGGAAAGGGTTCATATCATTTGGGCATCAACTTGTGTGTTCCTTGTGTCTTGGGGTTTTTTGCCTCTAACCATACGAGGGTTCCTTCCTTTATTTCCAGGATATCTGGTTGCAAGGGTTGTTGTTTATGTTCTAGACATTGTTGTGCATCTTGCCTTGCTTCTTCTAATTGTTTGAGTTGATTGATGGAAGTGGGCATGTTGTTGTCCTCAAGGCTGATGTTGATTTGGGGTTTGAACCCCATGAGGAGCTCATGTGGTGATTGATGTGATGTTTTGTGTTTCCAAGTGTTGTGTGCATATTTGGCCAATGGGAGCATTTTTGCCCAAGAGTGAGGGTGAGTTGTGGTCCAGGGTCTTAGGTATTGTTCTAGCCAGGCATTCATTCATTCTGTCTGTCCATCAGTTTGAGGGTGGAATGTGGTGGACATATTTGTTTGATGCCTAGATTCTTACACATGGCTTCAGAGAAGTTTGATGTGAATCGGGGGTCTCTGTTGGAAATGATTCTTTTGGGAATTCTGAACCAGGGTATGAGATGTTTCAAATACTCATGTGCAACACCTGTTCCATTGATTGTTTTGTTGCATGGAATGAACTTTGTCGCTTTGGAACTGTCATGAACCATTCTCCGAAGAGGGCCCTTGAAGGACCCTTCCTTATAGGAGGAAACCCAGCCTCTATGGTGTCACCCTGTTCACTCGAGCAAAAGGGGTGAGTAGAGGTGTCCACAATATCGCACACGCATTGTCACGCAAGCGATTCTTGGCACAATTGACATACAGCAAGCCCCACTTAGTGGCAACCCGTTTAGCAATAAAGGACAGTATTATAGCCTCCCCAAAGACCCCTTATGATGACACTAAGTGCTCTACAAAAGACACTAACAAGACATTAACAAGTCTACAATGTGTTATTAGACTAACTCTAATAACCCTAGAACGAACTATAAAGCAATACTAAGGACCTTAGTATAAGTATTAGGGTCAACTCTAATGACCCTAATAGAACTATATAAGGGGCCTTATAAGCAACTCTATTCCCTGAACCAAACTACAAGTCCTCAAATGACTGGCCCTAAACTAACAGTAAATGAATCAGGTTTCTTGAACACATCTCTACAATTGACTTGTCTTTATGCTTGCAAACTGACATGGCTAGTTACTGTGACATCAGACCAAGCTTAATGTTTCACCACAGCTTCTACCTAAAATACCCTTGTTATCCTTGAACCCTCTATCAAACCAGCCTCCTCATCTAATCCTCTTCAACACTGAACCATCACTCGACGTAACCAAGACAATCTACCCAAACAAATCACTGGTAAAGCCTTCTGGCACCTAACTGATGTTACGAACCAAGGCCAGATCCTGGCCGTAGATGGTCCTATTTCACTCAAGAGAGACCTCTCTCATTTTGCATTACCAACTCCCTTCCGTTTTCTGGGCTATCCCTCCTGCAGTGCAAGATATTGCTATTGCAAAGGCACTATAACACAACCAGGCACCCATTTCCTAATCGGGTAATCATTGCGTGGCAGTCACATGGTCACCCAGCCACCAGGAACCCGAAACAGTGGCACAAACTCTTAGAAACTGTTACATAACTCATCTGACATCATCAAGGCTCCAATGACATCATGGCTGACTGAGCGACTCCACAGTGACCTCATAGGCTCACTAAGCACTCCACAGTGACATCATAATGATGTCATCGCTCCACAATGATCAGTAATGCACTCAGTAAGCCTGAAACTTGACACAAGCAAGTTTATGCCTCTGTAGTCCTATTGGATGGTACCAAAGAGTCTAGAATAGTCCCAGTTCTTTGTAATCGACCCTGTACACTGTATATAAGCCCCAATGAAGTATGGCAGTCGTCAGACTGTCCATTTGTGATACTCTCATCCTCCTGGGTACTCCCCTGTGACCGCTCAGTCTAAAGTCCTCTCTTGTCTTCAAGGTACTCTTCAACGACCGCCTTGTTTAAAGCCCCTCGCTGCACTGGCCTCTACTCTTCGCCTCTGCCTCCTGCAACACGTACCAGTCCCCATCTGGTATCTCCTAGTCGTTTGGCTCGTCCTCCTTTTCAACGCTGTATATGCCACGTACCATCTGTTCCGACCCTTGCCCACCTGCTCCTGAGTCCTTAGTGATCAGCAGTACGTGTCTTGACATCTGGACAGTCTCTCATCATCCCTGTATTGACCAGCCAACGCTCAAGTGTCCACTCCTAACTCCCCCACTTTGGTTAACACCTCCTTGTGCCTCCCTTCCTCCTCAGCAAACCTACCCCACGCACTGCCCTTCGGCATTCCTCACTGAAGACATCGACCCCAGTCAGGCACATCCTTCGCCCCTCAGGCCTCATTGGTACTTCCCCAACAGTCCCCACCCCCTCCTCATCTCCCAGCATCCCCAAGGACCTATCCCGGCGACTTTTTGTCCTGTTGGCACTCCCCCTCCCTGCGCAGAATGAGCAACAGCAAACGGGACCAACCTCCCTTGCCTTGACGGCTTCTCCTTGACCGCTCCGCCTTGCACAGCATTTGGCTTCCATCCCGCACCAGTCCTTTCGTCCTCCCTAGCCACCACTCGTCGCCAGGAGGCAGTGGCGGTCCCCTTCCACGACTTGAATCATCAAGACTTACCTTGGACGCATCCCTACCCTCCGACCAGTTTAGCTTCGTCGCCGCCATTCCACAGACACCATCAATACCGCCTTTCGTGCACGCATCGTCCACACATTTGCGGTGCGAAACCCTCCACTGCTGCCCTTGCCACCCAGTTTATAATCTCACCCCCTTTGGCATCTGCTCTAACGTTGGGATATATGCCCCGGACGCTGACTTCCCCCTTGGACGCATCGCATACATTTTTAACACTTCCTTGTTTAGGAAACTACTTACCTTGCCTGCTATTTACCGCCCTGCTTACGAGGGCTCGTTTTGCTTATCTATCATACAGACTTCTTGGACGGACGTCTCGCTTTTCGCATACAGCTACTTACACTTCGAGGAGAACAGTAACCGCATGTCCCTACTGTCATTACTCGACTTATACAGTCGACACCATACAATTCAACCCTCAGTTACTTTGCTTCTGTTTCACGCCTCGCATTCCCCCTAACCCTCTCGAAATAATTGAGAGGTATCGCCTTCGAAACCATAGATCTTGCGCACGGTTCTTAAAAAGTAAGAACCACCCTTGTAACGCTTCAATAAAGATTGAATAAACCTTTTCTCCTTTGCCTTAACTAAAGTGCCTCGAGAATACGCCTTAGAAGAAGACAAAGAAGAAGACGCTATCACTAGACACGTCTTAAGTCTAAATCACTATCGAACCTGGGCCTCCACTGCATTTCCTGTTAACACCTTAACAAACCTACACGATGTACCAGGAATAGAACCACCCCATGAAGACTTTCCTCATCTCATTGTCAAAGAGTTCCTTGAAGTCTTACCATTTGGACAACTCCTAAGCCACGACGAACACGCATTATATCTTGAAACCCTTAGTCGACTCCTGCCACCAGCACGACAACAACTATTATATTGGCAACTTGCTCAAGCAAAGAACATCCAAGGACAACCAGTTGATTATCAATCCCTGCACTCCAGCGAATTGAACCTTTGGACCAGGATCATCCAGCCATGTCACCATCTCATTGTTAATTCTTTAAGGACAGGGTATCGCCTGTTTTACCTGGCTTGGACATACATCAGCTACTACCGTCTCACTGTCCAGTTCTACCACCTACGCCTCAACAGAATACAAAGGGAAAATCAATCTTACGTCCAACTTGCTGTTGTACCAGGAATACACAACACCTTTGATTGGGAAACTAACTCTTGGCTATACGATGCAGACTACAATCAACCTTGGGCAATTACCAGCCCAGACGCCTCATATACTGGTCCCCCTGCATACTATTCTGTCCCAGCAATCCTAGAAGCCTCGAGTCTTGCCCCTCGACCCCTCACACCGATTCAAACCACTGTCCCAACTAGCCAAGAACGTTGGTCTGCCAGCACAGAAGATACTGAGTCAAATCCGTGGACAGCAAGGTGTAACTGCAAAACAGAGTATTGCACGTGCAACTTTCGACCAGATACACCTCCTACTCCTGACGGAATTACCTTGTGGACGCCAGGCTGATTACCACCTCCCCATTAGATAAATCTGGCTCCTCGACACAGGAGACGCGCGTCATCCCAACGACCCCCTGAGAGAGAAACAGTTCCCAACGCAAGAGGTTTTCTTGTTGAAAGACCATTACCTCCTACCCCTCCTGACTGCCTACTTACCCTTGTTTACCAATCGTATTCCTACCCCTATTAGTACCTATCCAACCCTTTGCATCACCCCTTGTTGAATCCCCTGATAGTGCCGATCTTAGGAGTACTGATTTACACTGCTACCTACCAGAACAATCCTTCTTAGCATTAAACCTACCTACATGTTCAAGGAGAGAATTAATTGAATTCAAGAATTATTGTACCCAAGCTTGGCATCAACGACTGACACACTTTATAGTTTACAAGCACCCCACCAAGGAAATAAGTGACTTTGCCATCTCTCCAGCAGAATTTGAAGGATATCTGTGGAAAACCCGAGTAGTTCTAACACAAAGCAGCATTACTGAAGAATACTCCCGAATCCAATTAAGAAAACATCAAGGAAGACCCGATACCATTCGACTAAAGCCAGCCTACACCATTGCATATCCTTGGAACAACGGCCATTGGACTATAACAGTCATCTAGATCTATGAGCACTAGGAGAGACATCACTGACGAAGAAGAAAATCTAATCCCACTCCTATTTGAAAACCTCAGTTACGACACCCAAGATCACTGTTACCGAGGAAGATTTGCAGGCACACCTATTATCAACCACGGAAATCTTTCTGACACTTGGTTATACGAAGACGATAACGACGAAGTTACCACCGAACAACTTAAAGCGGCAGCCCCAGGAGCAGAGAACGTTCAAGACTTCAACCCCTATAACTACACAGGCCTCTTCCTAGACAAACCAGTCAAGTGGAGCCATTCTAGAAAACATTGGGTTTACTATAACAATCGAGAAGTCGATTTCACAGCCAGAACACCTCAAGAAGTTACCGCTATCCTAGGAACTGCTCAGAGCACTCGAAGCACCACTCCAGGACCTTCTACTCGGCGTAATACCCAACAACCTACTCCTCATACAACTAGCAACGTACCACAAGCAGTCCCTCGAACGCTCACTCCAACTAGAATCCAATTACAAGGTTCAGCCCCACCTATTGTTACAGCTGCAACAACTCAGAATCCCACCATGTCAAGCAATCCACGCCTTGTCGGAACAGCACCAGAACCCTTTGACGGAAAGGCTGATAATGCAGAAGCCTTTTGGGCAGCTTGGCCAATTATTACTACATCAATGGCGACTCCTTTACAGATGAAAGCAAGAAAGTTGCCGCTGCACTAACCCACTTTAAAGTAGGAACACCCGCCGGAGCGTGGGCTAGAGAACAAACCACCAAGGCTATGGCTCGTACCGTAGCAGACTATGGGTCATGGGACGACTTCAAGAAAGCCTTTGCCGATCACTTCATCCCTGCAGAAGCAGAGTTGGCCTCCACTAATACCATGCACACCTATTATCAAGGAAAACTACCATTTAATGAATGGTATCAGAAATGGTCGCACCACGTGTCACGAGCTACCACCGATGAAAGAACAAAGATGTACGCATTTAGGAAGAACATTAACCCAGGCCTTACATCAGAAAATATTGGGAATCACACCTGACACCAACTACACTTGCAGCCCTTGTCAAAGCAGCAAGAGAATTCAACAACCTTTTCCACCTATACAACTCCACTGCTTTTCGAGGAGGACGCTCTGTGCGTGCCTGAGGATTAAACACTCAAGGATCAGATAATCCATTGGAAATTAACTTGTACCAAGGAGAACCCAATGAACGACCCTGGGAATCCAGAAGTGAAAGGAAACCCCTCACAGATGCAGAGAAAGAATTTCGACTGCAAGAACAATCTCTGTTATTATTGTGGAAAGAAGAATCATATGGCAAATCAATGTAGAGCAAAGAAAGCAGCTCAAGGACGCCAACGACAAGGATCTCGCCCCCAAACAGTCAGAGCTACAACCATCCAAGATGAAAACATCGAACCTGCACAAGAAGAACCCATTCCTGTTGCATCACTAACGACTTGGAGAGAAACACTTGCAGACTCGATCCTCCACCCAAGATCTGCTCCTATGGATTTTTAATTGGACCCCCTTCTGCACCGAGGAGGGATGCGGTCCAAATCAGTACGATACAAAGAGAAATCAATTACCCCAAAGTTTTTACCAAGAATATTCGCTCCCCTTCCATTGCCTTGAAAGTTACCTTAGTAGGGAAGACAAGCGGCAAAGAAATCGGTGCAAGAGCCCTGCTCGACAGTGGAGCAGAAGGAATGATAATCCATGAACGATTTGCACAAAGACACCACCTGCACCTTCGAACTATGACCAAACCCTTGCCAGCACAAAATGTAGATGGAACACAAAATGCCAATGGACTAATACGTTTTAGCACCATCCAAAGACTTCGCATTCAAGCGCACACAGGCGCCACTCATGACGAACAAGCAGAATTCCTTGTCACTAACATTGGAGATCACGACATTATCTTAGGAACAGATTGGCTACGACACCACAACCCAGATATTGATTGGGCAAATGATACAATCACACTGAGGAACTGCCCCCGAACTTGCCTTACCACACACCCAAGCATAACCATTGCATCTGCATCTGGAACGCGGAATTACCAAATACAAGCGCTTACTTTCCCTGAAGAAGAAGAACCCGAGTTTACGGACGTTGCTGCACTAATCTTCCCAGATACTGAAGGACCATTGAACCCATGTGTTGACGAACAAATCCACGATGCTGTTTAGCCCAATAACAATCAGCATAAGAGCCAAATCAACCACAGCTACCAAGCTATCCAATGCAGAAACACCCCCTAAGACATTAGACGAACTTATCCCTGCCCAATTCTTGAAATGGCGAAAGGTTTTCGATGAACAAGCTTCCCAACTGCCTTCCTGCTCACCAACCATGGGACCATGCAATCAATCTGAAACCAGGGATCGCCCGACACGATTCTGGTATCTATCGACTTACTCCTAAAGAACTACAAGCCCTAAAAGAATACCTAAATGAACACTTGAAAAGAGGCACTATCCGACCATCAAAAGCAGCTATTGCCAGTCCATTCTTCTTTGTAGAAAAGAAAGGTGGAAGTCTATGACCAGTGCAAGACTACCGAGCCCTGAACACAGCAACGATTAAAGACGCCTACCCACTACCTTTGATTCCTGAATTAATCGACAAACTCCAAGGAGCCCAATACTTTACCAAGTTTGACGTACAATGGGGATACAATAACATCCGTCTAAGAGAAGGCGATGAACACCTCGTGGCATTCAAGACACCATTAGGACTCTTCGAACCTTTAATAATGACATTTGGTCTCTGCAATGCCCCAGCCACTTTCCAACGCTTTATGAACACCATCCTAGCAAAATACATTGCCACAGAACAAGTGGTCGTTTACCTAGATGATATACTAATCATGGCACAAACCTTGAATGAACTAGATGACTGGACACATAAGGTCCTAAAGACACTCCAAGACCACGACTTATACTTGAAACCAGAGAAATGTGCTTTTCGACAAACCTCTATTAGTTACCTAGGCATCAATATCTCCCAAGGACGAATATCCATGGACCAAGACAAGTTAGTAGGCATTACAAAATGGCCTACTCCGACCAATGTTACAGAAGTACAAGCATTTCTAGGGTTTTGCAACTTCTATCAACGATTTATCCACCAATACTCACGAATGGCATGACCCTTGTTTAATCTAACAAAGAAAGAACACCCCTTTAAATGGGAAGACGATGAAGAACAAGCATTCAGAAAATTAATTCAAGCGTTCACAACAGCCCCAGTCCTCATGGTACCTGATCATACAAAACCCTTTCAACTCATCTGCGACGCAAGTGACTTTGCAGTCGGCGCAATCTTAGAACAACCTGATGAATTTAACAGATACCACCCAGTAGCCTATTTTTCAAAATCCTTAGACCCTGCACAACGAAATTACATGATCTACGATAAAGAACTCCTTGCTATCGTCTCATCCCTCTGGCACTTCCGACACTACCTTGAAGGCGCTGCACACCCCATTGATCTATGGACAGACCACAATAATTTGACATACTTCATGACAAAACAAAAACTCACGACGACGACAAGCCCGATGGGCGCTCCTTCTCAGCAACTTTGACTTTGCCATCACCCATCACCCAGGAACCATGAACAAAGCAGACGGTCTGTCCAGGCGGCCAGACTTTAAAGAGGGGATACAAAATGAAAATGATGGAAAGGTGCTCCTAGATGACAAATATTTTAAAATTAGAGCAACACGCACCTCTGCCACAGAACCGATCGGTGACCAAGAACTTCGACAACAACTGCGATCTAGCAAAGAATACGACCCAGAAGTGTCTAACGCGTTAGCAATCATTATAAAGAATGGACCAAGACGATTATCCAAAGGCTTACAAGACTGGAACCTCGAAGATGGACTAATATTATTCAAAGGAAAAGTCTACATCCCAAACAATGACACCCTACGAAAGAAAATTCTGAAACTACATCATGACTTCCCTCGCCACCGGACATCCTGGCCAATGGAAAACTTATGAACTAATCAGCCGAAACTATTGGTGGCCAGGAATGCTAACCTATGTCAAAGGTTATGTAGACTGGTTGCACAATTTGCCAAAGTACAAAAAACCGCCCAAAGACAGAAACACCCCTCGTACCAATTACACCAGCTGGAGAAGTATGGAAGAGCATTACCATGGACTTTATCACTGGACCTACCAATTTCACAAGGCTTTGACAGCCTCCTAGTCGTGGTAGATCGGTTCAGCAAAGCAATAATCATTACCCCCTGCCACAAGACAATCACAGCAGAATGAAACAGCAACACTAATCATGAACAATGTCTGGAGAAGAGTAGGCCTCCCAACACAAATAATATCAGACAGAGGCCCTCAATTCGCAGCAAAAGTCACTCAAGAACTATGGAAGAAATTAAATGTCAAGGTATCATTGAGCACGGCATATCACCCTCAAACAGATGGAGAAACAGAACGAGTTAACCAAGAACTAGAACAATACCTACGAATATTTTGCAACCACCAAGTGGACAATTGGGCAGAACTAATTCCCTTTATGGAGTTTGCACATAATGCCAGACAACACAGTGCTACAAACAAACCCCCTTTCGAGGTCTGGTATGGCTTTAACCCAACATTTGCTCCGCCCCTTGCTTTTGCATCAAAGTTCCCTTCAATCAAAGAAAGACTAACAAGACTAGACCAACTCAGAGAAGAAGTAGCTGCCTCCCTGAACTGAGCAGCTGAGATCATGAAACAATCAGGCCCCCAAACCTCCACATTTCGTTTTAAAGAAGGGGATCAAGTATGGTTGGAAGCCACAAATCTACGAACCACTCACCCAAAAGCAAAACTAGCCCCTCGACGCTATGGACCATTCAAAGTCATCACTGCCTATCCAGTAAATGTTCACCTCGAGCTACCAAAGTCCTGGAAGATACACCCAGTCTTTCACCATTCCCTGATTAAACCTTACAAAGAAACCACTGCCCATGGTCCTAACTTCTCAAACCCGCCACCAATACTAGTTAAGGAGAAGAACAATATGAAGTAGAACAGATCTTAAACTCTCGGCTCTCCCCAAACCGCAAAGGGATCCAATACCTAGTTAAATGGAAAGGTTACACTGCCGCAGAAAACACTTGGGAACCAGCATCTAACCTATCAAAAGCACAATTACTTGTTAAAGACTTCCATCGGAAATATCCGAAGGCGCTTAAAATGATTCCCACCAGGAGTGACCCCTAAACCAACAACTCTCATCATGACCTCTGTCAATGACTATCTTTATCCTTGTTACCAACGAACTTTTCAGAGAACCCCTGCAATCACATGCACTCAATCGACTACAGCTATCCCCAAAGCAATCCATAGAACAAGAAAGAATTCCCCACAAACGAACAGACTTCGACTTCTCATATGCAAACTACTCCACCTTCCAAAGAAACAAGTTCCTACCGTTGCAGGAGCAACAAGTCTATAAAGAGGGGATGAATGTTACGAACCAAGGCCAGGTCCTGGCCGTAGATTGTCCTATTTCACTCAAGAGAGACCTCTCTCACTTTGCATTGCCGACTCCCTTCCATTTTCTGGGCTATCCCTCCTGCGGTACAAGATATCGCTATTGCAAAGGCACTATAACACGACCAGGCACCCGTTTCCTAATCGGGTAATCATCGCGTGGCAGCCACATGGCCACCCAGCCACCAAGGACCCTGAAACAGTGGCACAAACTCTTAGAAACTGTTGCATAAATCATCTGACTGTCATCAAGGCTCCAATGACATCATGGCTGACTGAGCGACTCCACAGTGACCTCATAGGCTCACTAAGCGCTCCACAGTGACATCATAATGATGTCATCGCTCCACAATGATCAGTAATGTGCTCAGTAAGCCTGAAACTTGACACAAGCAAGTTTATGCCTCTGTAGCCCTATTGGATGGTACCAAAGGGTCTAGAATAGTCCCAGTTCTTTGTAATCGACCCTGTACACTGTATATAAGCCCCAATGAAGCATGGCAGTCGTCAGACTGTCCATTTGTGATACTCTCATCTTCCTGGGTACTCCCCTGCGACCGCTCAGTCTAAAGTCCTCCCTCGTCCTCAAGGTACTCTTCAACGACCGCCTTGTTTAAAGCCCCTTGCTGCACTGGCCTCTACTCTTGCCCTCTGCCTCCTGCAACACTGTACCAGTCCCCATCTGGTATCTTCTAGTTGTTTGGCTCGTCCTCCTGTTCAACGCCGTTTACGCTGCGTACCAGTCTGTTCCAACCCTTGCCCACCTGCTCCTGAGTCCTTAGTGATCATCAGTATGTGTCTTGACATCTCCAAGCTCTTACCTTGCTCTTGAACTGGATTGTTCAACAGTGAGTCCCAACACCAAAGGGGGTGAGGTTATATTTGGAGGCAAGGACAGTGTTGGAGGGTTCCACCACAAAAGTGTGGACAATGCATGCATGGAAGGTGGTGGTGTAGGTGTCAGTGAAGGTGCGATGACTTAACTGATCTGTGGTAGGGATGCTTGATAGGTAATCTTGGTGGTTTAAATTGTGGAGGGGTCACCACTGCTTGCAAGTATGATTGGCAGTAGGAAGGACAAAGTACTGGTGAGGGTAGAACTGGAATGCTGAGCAAGGGGGACAATCAGGGAAGCCTTCAGGCAAGGGAGGACAATCCTCTTGCTGTTGTTCAATCTGTGCTGGTGGGGGGTGCCAATAGGGACAAAGTTGCCTGGAATAGGCTGGGCAATGACAGGGGAAGATGTTGGGACCACTGGGGAGTAAATGATGCTGAGGGGTGAGGGTGAGTTGATTGGGTCAAGGTTCTCAGTGAGAAGTTGGAGGGCAGTGCATGGAGTTGGTTGGAGAGGAGAAGGAAGATGCAGGGAAGTATTGACAAGAGTGGGGGAGTTGGGAGTAGACACTTGTGCATTGGCTGGTCAATACAGGAGTGATGAGAGACTGTCCAGATGTCAAGACACATACTGCTGATCACTAAGAACTCAGGATCAGGTGGGCAAGGGTCAGAACAGACAGTATGTGGCAAAGATTGCATTGAAGAAGAGGATGAGCCAAATGATGAAGAGGTACCAGATGGGGACTGGTACATGTTGCAGGAGGCAGAGGCAAAGGTTGGAGGCCAGTGTAGCAAGGGGACTTTAGACAAGGCAGTTGTTGAAGAGTACCTTGAAGATGAGGGAAGACTTTAAACAAAGCGGTCACTAATGGAGTACTTTGGGGAGAGAGTATCACAAATGGACAGTCTGACGACTGCCATGCTACATTGGGGCTTATATACTGTGTACAGGGTCAATTACAAACTACAGGGACTATTCTAGACTCTTTGGTACCATCCAATAGGGTTGTAGAGGCATAAACTTGCTTGTGTCAGATTTGGGGCTGACTGAGCATATTACTGATCATTGTGGAGCCATGACACCATAATGATGTCACTGTGGAGTGCTTGGTGAGCAGATGATGTCAGTGTGGAGCTGCTCAGTCAGCCATGATGTCATTGGAGCTAGATAATGTCATATGAGTTGTGCAACAAGTTGTAAGATTCCATTCCAATGTTTCAGGTTCTTGGTGGCTGACTGGCCATGTGGCTGCCACATGGTGATTACCTGATTAGGAAAGGGGTGTCTAGTCGTGCCATAGTGCCCTTGTGACAACTATATCTTGTACTGCAGGAAGAGTAGCCCATGAAATAGAAGTGGATAGACAATGCAAAGTGAGAGGGGTTGAAATTGGACGATATGCGGCCAGGACTTGGCCTTGGTTCACAACAAAGGGGAGGTTGTTCACCCAAGGGGACAGTTGGACTTGGTGAGGAAAGAGGTGGGAATGTGACAGAAAGGTGAGCAAAGAAGGTGTCTTGATGGGAGGTGGCTGCACACATGAGTTGGTTGAAGTGGGGGTCAAAGGGCTGCTGCTTCTTGTATATGTCTCTTGGTTATGAGTGTTGTCTATGGTTATTGCTACTACGGAGTAGCTAGCTATAGTGGGTTTATATATATCAAGGCCAGGGCTAGACTAAACTAGAAGAGAGAGAAAGGAGAGTCCTAAAAGACAGTAGCACCTACGAATGGATGAGTCTAAGAGAACAGGTATGTACTGTAAGGGGTATATGAAGTATTACTAGTTGGCAACAAATGGGCACTAGTCAGCATGGCTGAAATGCTGCACAGGGGTGGTCAGCTGGCTCTCGAGCATTGGGGGCTTTTGCCTGATGAGGCAGTAGCAGGTGAGCAGGTGCATGTGGGTGCAGGTGAGCATGCAGGCAAGTGTGCAGGTGTGGGTGAACATGTGGACAAGTGTGCCAGTGCAGGTGCCGGTGCAGGTGTCAAAGTGAGCGGTGGCAGGCAAGGTGGGTGCTTTGAATGTGGGAGGCAGAGGGCAAGGCAGCATGCATGCATGACTGGTGGTGAGAGAGAGGGAGTTGCACATGCATGTGCCTGTTGTTTGACTGCTGGCTGGTTTCTTGTGGTGGGTGGCACTTTGTCAGACTGGCCTGTTCCACAGCCAAGCTCACAAGTTGCCTTACACTATGTTTTTAGTTTTTGCCTCCCTCTTCTCATCACCTTGATGTTTAGAGACTGAAGTCACCCTAGACACTCCAACATAAAACTGTCCATGAGTGAACACTGGCTTTCTCAAGTCCAATCCAACATGCTTCACTGTTTGCCCTTGTGACTTGTTGATTGTCATAGCAAAGCATACCCTCACAGGGAATTGCCTCCTTGTGAACTTGAAGGGAACTTGATCCTCTTCTGTTGGCTGGCAAGAGATCATGGGGATAAAAACCTCCTTGTTACAGTAACATGTGATTGGTCTCCTAGTTTGCAGTAGTATTTATCTCCTGGAGGTTTGGATTGTTTTTCATTACTTCTGCAGCACATCACAAGGGATGCCTCATTAATTTTCAGGACTGACTCAATCACCTGAGCATGCATTTCCTTTCCCCCCTTCCCCAAAGCGGTGGAGGAGTCACCTTCTCGGACGTGGGATCGGGACCGCCGGAGTGATGCATCCGCAAGCCGTCCTTCCGCACAATGCCGCTCCGCTTCCATCCCGGATACGCGTGCTTCGACCACCTCTAGCCGATGCCTGAACTCCTCAAGGGACGCCCGCATGTCTCCTACCTCGCTCTCCAGCCCAAGTT
>JAGFNK010000676.1:0-26162 GCA_025769875.1 Russula earlei | reverse complement strand
GAGCCTCCTGACTCGAATATAATGGCAGACACCGTCAGACAGACCCACGTTTGATACTGAGGGCTGACCGTATATCGTGTGATGTGGGAAAGAACGTGCCTCTGCTTTCCTCGGATCTTCCTCCAATGGTAGGGTCGATTTGATGAAACGTTCTCTCGTATTCCTAGGTCGACTTGGACGACAAGATGCTCTTCTTTCGCCTATTTATACACGCAGCCGTGTTGTCTCCCTCTTCCCGGTTGAGCGCAAGTACCCGCGGGATCTACGCTAAACCACGATGACTCGCGTTCGCAGGCTTCTGGTCTGTGCCGTGGTCGCATGGCAGGCCTGCGTTGCATCCTCGTTGTCCTATGGACCCCCGTCCTACACTCCCCAGGCGCATTTCCGACTAGCCTGTATAGCTCGTATTATAATGACCCCACGGCCACTTCTGCTCAACCCCAGCCTGTCGTTTCTGATAGGGTGCTGGTGCGCATATATGCCGCTCTTTGTGAACTATTGAGTGACGTTCCTGCAGCATAAGATATACCCCCCTGAACTGACCAATCCGAACAACCTACCCAAGGTGGGCCATGTCCCGTTCTGGGTCTCGTGGACGCGCAACTCCATTTGTCCACTGTTCTGACAATCCTCGTTAGGATGATCCGCAAGATCCGCACCCTCTCCCTCCCCCCGCCCCGGCGAATATCTCCTGCAAATCGCAGAAGCACAGGTCCGGTGGATCCGCGATAACAATAACACCGCCTTCACGAACAACACGTGCGGGCGCTGCAAAGCCGTCCTCCAAGTCGCTCAGTTCCTCTCGCTCGCTGCGCCTGAGCAGGGACCCGCGTTCTTCGTGTTCCTCTGTCAGCAGTACAGCCTTTCAAGCGCTTGTCAAACGACATACGGCGCGACGTCGTATGGCCCTGTACTTACGCAGGTCTTGGCGAATGCGGACGTGCAAGGATACGATGGCCAGGTCAGGACGAGTGCTGGAACCTCGTGTCTTTTGCTGAGTCGTTGGTCCCATTTCCCATTTCCCAGATGATATGCCAGAACTTCATTGCCAGCTCGTGTCCGCTCCCATCGACGCCGCCCTTGAACCTCACCGGTTGGTTTTCAAGGCCAAAACCTGATCCACTGCCTCCGGCCAAGCAACCGAGTGGGCAGCGCCTCAAGGTGCTGCACGTGTCGGACTTTCATCTCGATCCCCGTGCGTCTGGTGTCTTTCTTTTCGTTTTTCCGTACGAGGACACGTCGCTACCCAACCCGCCAAACTTTATAGTCTTGTCTACCCTCCGAATCGATATTCATCTGTGTCTCGTAGACCTTTCAAAGTCCATACTTCATCACTGTACCCCCCAACGAGTCCACTCTCTTCGTCTCCTACCCTTTTCAGCTGCTTCGATTTCCATGGCCACTCACCATGCATTGTAGGCTACGCGACAGGGTCAGAGGCAAACTGCACGTCGGGCTTGTGTTGTCGCACGAATGCTTTAAACGCGAATAGCCCAAATCAGACAGTCCTGCCGGCGCCACGATACGGTTGGTTCAAATGGTACGTTTGTAGATCGGGAATGGGGACAGGGCCGACCAGTTGACTGACCAACGCTTTACCCTTACTGTCGCATGGAACAGTGATACGCCATACTCGCTCGCAACCGCGATACTCCAAGCCATCCCTGTGCTTACTGGCACAGCGGATACAGGATTCGCCTGGACCCTATTCACTGGTGACCTCGTCGCACATGACCCAGGGAATCAAATGTCCAGGTAGGTCATATTCCTTCAGGTGCTGACGCAGGTTCTAATTTGAGACAGGGATCTTGTGATGTACACGGAGGTGGGCACTCATGCATGATTTTGAAGGTCACAAGTACTCATTCTGAGACAGACTGTGGTATATGACCTACTTAAGCGTACTTTGGGTAGTGGGCCAGTTTATGCTACGCTAGGAAACCACGACAGCTATACCATGTATATCATGCTTTGTCGTTTGATGACCGCAAGCGAGCACTGACGTGTGGCAGAGACCAGGATGCTCCTCATTCACTAGGAGGTGCTCTGGCCAAACAGTTCAGCTGGTCTGTATTTCCCGCATTTATCAAATGGAAGATTGAAAACATCCGGTATAGGAATTATGACCATGTTGCGAGTCTATGGAAGCTAGAGCGGTGGCTGCCTCAGAGCGTGGTTGCGCAGGCACGCACTCACTATGCAGCGTATAGTGTACAGCGCACTGACGGACTGCGCGTGATTTCACTTAACACCGATCTATGTGAGTGTCTCCGCGTTTCTAGCTTAAAGAGGTGACACAGCGAACACAATCCAGGGTACCGGTATGCGTTGAATGATATCTGGGCGTGGTGACAGCACTGATTGTTCACAGCGGGAACTACTTTAACTACATCAATCTCAGCATACCTGACACTTCGGGGATGCTGCGGTTCTTGACTGATGAGCTGCAGGACGCTGAAGACGTAGGAGATAGAGGTGTGTGCGTCACGAGCGTCTTTTCTGTTTACTGAGGCCTTCGATCAGTTTGGATCATCGGACATGTTCCTACTGGCTGGGATGGGTCAAATCCACTGGAGGCTCCAAGTAATCTCTGTGGGTGTTTTGTATTTATTGTTCTCTATAGTGATGGGCTGACACTTTCCATAACAGTTTATCAGATGTAAGTGGAATCACGATATTTTCCCCCCTTCGTCGCGTGATACATCAACACCAGTGTTGATCGATTCTCCCCACATGTTATCGCAAGTGCGTCCTCGATGGTTTTGATGATAGAGATGCTGATGTATCTACGCAGACATATTCTTCGGTCATGACCACGAGGACCAGTTTTCAGTTCGTCACCTTTCGAATCGGCTCTCTTGCTCGTAATCCTAGTCAAATGTAGATTTTCTATGCCAACAATGGGACCGAGCAAAATGCCCAGACGGCGCTCACGACATCTTGGCTGGGACCGTCCATCACGCCACTCAGGAATCTGAACTCTGGCTTCCGAGTGTACGAAGTCGACTCTGCTGTAAGTCCTTCCAACCAATCTGAAGATGCTCGCTTCATCTAGGCTCACGTTCTCGCCAGACATTCGACGTCGTTGATGCACACACGTGAGTTGCATATTAGCCCCGTGGATAGAGCTTGATGTCATGGGATGCAGGTGGCGGAGCGATGTAAACTCGTTCCCGGGATTGGATGGGCAGACCGAGTTCGGACCGAGCTATGTGTACGAATACAGCACGCGTGCTGCGTACGGCACGAACATCAACTGGGACGCAAATGCGCCGCTGAATGCAACGTGGTGGCATCTTGTGACTGAAGGTATGTTCCCTCTCGCTCCGCTCGTTCTCCGATTCTTTCGCTCTGAATGCCATTTTCCACCGGCAGAGATGGAAAAGAACTCGAGCCTCGTTGCGGTGCGTGAATTTCCATGTCTCGGATCTTGGCCATTGATGATGGGTCATGTGAAACAGACGTTCACCGAATTCCAGGGTAAACAATCTGTCCTCACGCGTCCGTGCACCGGGGATTGTATCACTGCGAAGATATGTTACATGCGAAGCGGCTCTGCAAGTATCGCCATCCAGAATTGCCAGAAGGGGTTCGGATCAGTGCAGTCGTAACGTGGAGAACCATTATGATATTTATGTTTCCTTTCATATGTGGTGATGAGAGGATCCAGAGCAGAGAGAAAGAAATGGGACAGGATGTGGTACGGAGTGTGGCTGAGTCTTCGGATTGACCTAGCAACAAGCGATCTTCTGGACATTCATCCATCCCCCCTCCGCGGGGCTCGGTACGCTCGCTCTCCGCTTGATGTAGCCTACCCGTCGTATGGTGTACGGTACTTTGATCACAGAAATGATCCCAACGACTGTAATTAATAACGGGTGGGTAACACTCCACTCGCACCTTTCACACCCCCGAAGCCCCCATGTGGTCGCATCATGTCCTCTTGGCCCTGATTCGAATCCGTCGGCTACCGTTGCCCCTTCCGAACTCACTCTCTTGTCCGTCGTCACCTCGCTGTCCCTCCTTCATTTAATTATCCACACTCCCTTACCGTGCTGTCCCCTTCTGCTTCTCGACCACTCCCAAAAGCCCCACCGTAAGCCAACCGATATGGCTCCCATCCTCCGGCCTCCGATCTGGGTCTGCGTCCTAGTCGCATTGTCGCAGGCCATCGTCACATTGTCGCTCTCATATGGGCCCTCGTCGTATGCCCCTCCGGGCGCGTTTCCAACTAGCCTATACGACTCGTATTACAACGATCCCACCGCCACCTCTGCACAACCCCAGCCTGTCATTTCTGATCCGGTGCTCGTGCGCAGACATACCGTGTTTTGTGAAGCCGTCGATGTCCTGACGCCACATTTTTGTTAGCACAAGGTATTCGTACCCGAACTGACTGATCCGAGGACCATTCCCCAGGTGAGTCATAATACGGGACATCCCGTCCTCGCGCTGGACGATCTCTCGACGGGCGCCTTCCGTTCGTTCGTCGTCCTTTCTCACGCTCCTCGCGCCGCAGAATGATACCCGAGATCTCCACCTCCTCCCCAGCCCCGCCTCCGGCAAATCTCTCCTGCAAGTCGCAAAGGCGCAATTCGGATGGATGGCCGCCAACGGCCTCCTCTCGAGCGACAAGTGCAAGGGCTGCGTCCTGATCCTCCAACTCGCCCAGTTTATCTCGCAAGCCGCGCCGGAGCAAGGCCCCCCGCTCCTCGAGTTCATCTGCCAGGAAATGAAACTGTCCGACAAATGCGCGGCGCAATTCGGCCCAACGAGCTTCGGCTCGGTGCTCACGCAGGTGTTCGCGAAGGCGGACGTACAGGGGTACGACGGCCAGGTGCGCGCGCCAGTGCTGGAACCTCGCGTCTGACGTCTCTGACCGAGTCGCGGATTTCGCACTCCCTTATGGAATAGTTGATATGCAACGGCTTCTTCGCGGGCTCGTGTCCGCTCCCGCCCACGCCACCCCTGAACCTTACCGGTTGGTTTGCGAAGCCAAAACCTAATCCGCTCCCCGCGCCAAAGATGCCGAGTGGGGAACGCCTCAAGGTGTTGCACTTGTCGGACTTCCATCTCGACCCTCGTACGTCTCGAATCCTTCTTTCTGGCCCTTTCAATTGCGGTCCTTTGGGGTGCGAGATCCACGTGGCACAGAACGCCTCGTGAGTTCCACCCCCGAAAGGTTGCTTTCATTCTCCATACCCAGGCCAGCTCCAAATCAATATCCATCCCTACACCATCGGCCACCTTCCGATCCATGTCGGATTGATGCGCCCTCCGAACAACCCCCGTGTCCTTCTCGGCCATCTCCAGCTGCTTGAGCTTACCATAGTCGCTTACCATGTGCTGCAGGGTATGCGACAGGCTCAGAGGCGAACTGCTCTGCCGCGCAGTGCTGTCGCGACAATACCTTCAACGCAAATAGTCCGAACCAGACGCTCTTTCCGGCGCCACGATACGGTTCGTACCTTTGGTACGTCGGCGGCGCGGAAATGGGGCCGGAGCCGATCAGTTGACTGACCGGCGCTTTACCCGGACCGTCACACGGGAACAGTGACACGCCATTCTCGCTCGCGGCTGCTGCACTTGAGGCGATTCCGCCGCTTACCGGGACGGAGCAAACGGGATTCGCCTGGACTATCTTCACCGGTGACCTCGTATCACACGACCCGGAGAATCAGCAATCCAGGTGAGTCGCGTTCCTTCAAGGGCGCGTGCGGGGTCTAATGGGGGAGTTAGGGATTATGTGATGTACGAGGAGGTGGGCACTCATGCGTGATCGCTCGGAGGTTATAAAATGTTTATTCTGACACAGCGGGTGGTATATGACCTGTTCAAACGTACGTTGGGTCCTGGCCCAGTCTACGTTGCGCTTGGAAACCACGACACCTATGACCAGTATGTCCAACGCTATCGTTGAAGATTGCGAACAGTCGGTGACGCGTCGCAGGCATCAGGCTGCCCCTCATTCACTAGGAGGCGCGGAGGCCGAACAGTTCAGCTGGTCAGTGTTCCTCGTATGCCTATCATTTGAAGGGATTGGAGACATCCCGTGTAGGAACTATGATCACGTTGCTGGCCTATGGAAGCTAGAGGACTGGCTGCCCGGGAGTGCGGTTTTGCAAGCACGCTCTCACTATGCAGCGTATAGCGTGCAGCGCCGTGACGGACTACGCCTGATTTCCCTCAACTCCGACTTCTGTACGTGCATTGTTCCCCGGTGAAACAGAGCTGACGCGGGGTATGCGATCCAGGGTACATGTAGGGGGCAGTGTCACATCGAGATATGGTCACGACGCTAACTGTTCACAGCCCCAACTTGTTTAACTACATCAACCTCAGTATACCCGACAAGTCTGGGATGTTGCGGTTCCTAACTGACCAGTTGCAGGACGCTGAAGACGTGGGAGATAGAGGCGTGTCCCTCGCGTGCAACTTATGCGTTTGCTGACGTTCTCGATCAGTTTGGATCATAGGCCATGTTCCCACTGGCTGGGATGCGACAGATGCGCTAGAGGTACCAAGTAACCTTTGTGGGTGCCGTGCATATGTTCTTCTCCGTATTAATGAACCGTGATAACTGTGATGTGCTGTGATAGTCTACCAGATGTAAGTGGATTCCAGTTTGTTTGTTTGTTTTCATAGCTCAACTCATCTCTGGCATTAGCGTCGACCGTTTCTCCCCACATGTCATCGCAAGTGCGTCTTTAATGACTTCACATCATATGAGACCCTCATGTAGTTTCACAGATATATTCTTTGGCCATACCCATGAGGATATGTTTTCAGTCCGTCACCGTTCCGTGTCGGCTTTCAAGTCTGTTTAATCCATCCCTAGATTTACTACACCAACAACGGGACGAACCAAACTGCCCAGACGGCGATCACAACATCCTGGATTGGGCCATCCGTCACACCGTTCACGAATTTGAACTCTGGCTTCCGCGTGTACGAGGTCGACTCCGCTGTAAGTCCTCCCAACTCGAAATCTCGCTTCATTTAGACTGTCCTTTCTTCCCAGACCTTCGATATCGTTGATGCGCACACGTGAGTTCCATTTTAGCCCCCAAAAGTGGACGGGACGTATATCATGTCATGGGATATAGGTGGCGGAGCGATGTAAACTCGTACCCTGGATTGGATGGGCAGACCGAGTTCGGACCGAGCTATGTGTACGAATACAGCACGCGTGCTGCGTACGGGAAGAACATCACCTGGGACGCAAATGCGCCGCTGAATGCAACGTGGTGGCATCTTGTGACCGAGCGTACGTCCTTTCTCCCTCCGCCTGTTCCCCTCATGCTTCCCTCTGATTCCATCCTCGGCTTGCAGAAATGGAAACCAACTCGAGCCTCGTTACGGTGCGTGGATTCCCCTATCTCGGACCTCGGGTCCTTGAAGAAGCTGAATGGGTCATGTGATGACAGGCGTTCACCAACTTCCAGACTAAGCAATCGGTGCACACGCGTCCGTGCACTGGGAGTTGTATCACCGCGAAGATATGTTACATGCGAAGCGGATCATCAAGCATTTCCATCCAGAATTGCGCGCCAGGCTTTGGTACTGCAGGAGGTTGAGCAATTCTAGGAATATGATATGTTTTCCCTTGTATTCGTCTCGTTTGACCCATGGTGTCGAGCGGACTTCAGAAGCAGCTCAGAAATGGTTGTTAATAATTCATGTCAACTTGCACCAAGGCACCAATGGTTGCACGCAGACTCGTGAGATCGTCTGAGGCATCCCCAAAAAGAGAAGGCTTTTCCAGTAAGAAAGGGGACGTGTGCGAGTTACTGGGCTCATAGAGGCGAAAGGGCTGGTCTCAGATATCCTTTGAGTGAATGGCTCGCCGACTTGGATATCCCCCACGTCGATTCCCACGTCACGGGAGTGGGAGGGTTTTATTCGGTCGAGAAAATGCGATCGGCGGATGACCCGAGAGCTGGCGCGCGGATATGAACGACGCAACAGCCTCCTCCCACCGCGACGCAAACCAATCAAAGCGGAGTTCACGCAACGCGGGCAGCACCTCCGCGGCCATTTCCCCCGCGACGTCTCGCAGCGCGCGTGCCACGTCCGGGACGGATCCATAGGCGACGTGGAGAACCTCCACGCCGCCGAACGGGAGGAAAAGCCCGAGCCATTCCGTGGCGCCCACGACGTCCCCGCGGGTCTGCGGCGTGAGGATCGACGTGAGGATCTCGAGTTTCCGCACGCAGGACAGGAGGGAGGATATCTGGCGCAAGATCCGGGCCATCAGGGGCACCTGCCGACTCGATTGCGCGCACGACACCTGCAGCCGGAACCACTCCTCCATCGAAGGCGGTGGGCCGGGTGGGCCGCCTGGCGCTGCTTCCCTTTCCCCTCGCCGTCCGTCCCTTGGCCCGCACAGAGAGATGTAGATCCTGTCCCTGCTGGGGAGCATTTGTGCTTCGCTGCGCGCACGCTGCATGTCCGCGCGAGCGACGAGCTGGGCAAAGTGCGGAATTTCGAACATGGTTTGTTGGTCGAAGAAGGACACGTAGGCCCGCCCGAGCGAGGGGGTGCCATCGATTCTGGCCGCAAAGTCTTCCAGGTACTCGCTAGTACCTTGGAATTCAAGATAAAACAGAGCAGGCAGGACGACGCGTCGTACCAGAGACGAGGGGACAGTTGTTGGGTAAGGGGGAGGGGAGGAGAGATCAGCAAAATTTATGCGAAGGATTTTTAGCGAGGTCATTGCGGACAGGGCTGCGACGAGTGCCTCGGAGGAGGTATACGGATTGCGTGGGAGCTGTACGAGTTGAAGGTGGACAAGATCCATGGCGAAGAAAGGAACATGGGTAAGGCAGGGGGCGTGATGGCGTCCAAGTAAACGTCGCGTAACCGAGGAGCAAAACCACCGAGAAACGCGTTAGGAAGGGTCAGGGACGTATTCCTAACCCTCAGTACCAGAGACTCCAGGAGAGGAAACGGCTTCTGCATCACCCTCATCAATCTCGCGAACAGCGCGGGTCCTACAGCGAGTTCCACTTCACATACGCGATCACGGTTTTCGAGGGCCACGATAATGTTATCTTCATCGTCCGGAGATGGAAGCTGAAGTCCCGCATGTTCGACACGTTCACCGTATCGTATAATTATCGGGAGGGGTGGCCAGAAATCTAGAATTTTTCTGACAGGGGTCCTATACGTGCAGAGAAGCCGCAGATCGAGCCTATGCCGTGAGGCAAACACGACAGCTCGCCATCGCCGGCACACATGTACAAGCTTTTGCCATCCCCATGACTTAATTGAAGAGGCAAGCTTGTAGAAACAGAATATCACCAAGAGGACTTCTTCGGGGAGAGCTTCGATCGTCGAGGCATAGCCTGCTGCGAGTGAGGGGAAATGAGCAACCCGCATCTGCTTACATAAAGCATTGCGACGACCCCCCTTCCAGTCGTAATCCTCATCCACGGGAATTGGCCAGGCTTGGGATGATGTGGCCGGTTCTGCCATCAGTCGGATTGGTTAAGGATTCGTGGTACGAAAAAGAGACGGATCGCCTTGCTGGTATGCTTGTCCGTCGGCCAGGAGGAGGCCGAGAGTCGGACGGGAGACCTAGATGATGTATGCGCAGGAGTGGATCGGTGAGGTGTGGACTCGAATTGGGGGGGTTTGTGGGGTGCCATGCGGCCCTTTATTTATATCGGGGTATCCTAGGTTACTTCCTCTGTGGGAACGAATAACGCGATGCGATGCGATGAACGTTCGCGCCACAGATTACATGATGGACACTCTCCTCATACTAGAACCAACCAAGGGATCCGGCGGTGCCAAAGAAACGTACCCTCGAGCAGAACGCACCCATCACGACCAGGGAGCGTTTGACGGGACAATACAGTCTGGCCAGCGTTTAGCCCCTCTTCGCCGTTTCTTCGATCAGCGCTTCGCGTCGTTTCGTTCTTCGGACCAGGAACAGGGAAGCGTCAGCCGGCGCGCCAACGCCTGTGAACAAAGGCCGCATGTTCTCGTGCGGGGCTGTATCCCAGCGAGCGCCATATCTTGGAGCACCCCTCTGGAGCCAACATGATGGCCGACGGCATAAACTGCTCCAATAAACAGTGGAAGTCGTCCTGCTCGGCTTGCCATCCGGCGGAACGTATGCTCTTCATGACGGTCTGGAGGCGGTTCTCGTACGCGTGCGGGTAGTGCGGGTAGTGCAAAGCGCGCTGCTCCCGTGTGCCGGCAACCCGTATGACGCTGGCCGAGGGCACACACTTCCGGAGGACGAAGTTGGTGCACCTGTAGACACGCTACACTCGGCACTTGTGTGTAGGACAAAGCAGGATACAAAACAAAATAGGAGTCACTCTAACAGTGCCGTGGAAACTGAGAGAAGATAGATACGTAATACCATAACGGCTTGCGGCGAAATATCCGAGCCTTTATGTCCTGTCGACGTATGTATCATCAAGCCCACGTACTAAGTGGGTTGGGTGCACTACTAGTGTACCCTCTTTAATCTTTATCTTTAATCGGCCTAATAAATACTCTGTAGATACATCATGTGCGTTTGCCCAGCGATAAGAGTCCCCACCGTTTCGCTCGTTTCGACCCCAGCTTGGGCCGGGATGTTCTCAACGAGCTTTCCATAACTGAACGCAGAAATAGGGCTCAGGAACAACATCATCTCACCACTCGGCACTGGTCGGCTGCCAAGTCGTAATGGACTGTCTGGTCGACCTTGATCTCCAGAGGCTGAAAGGGACGATTGCTTAGGGGTGCTCGTGAACAGCAGAAAAGCTATTCACCGATGCGTTCCCAGCTCTTTCTTCGGGTTCGGGTTCGGGCTTGCTGGCTGGGTCTCGACATCTCGTTTGGGAAGGTGATAGTCCATTCAGGGCCGTGGGGTCCACAATGTTAATCAAATCCGCTGGTGTCGCCACCAGGCGCCTGACATAACTACGCATATTCAGGCTGTGATGCCTTTTTCTCGGTCATCTCTCCAAGAAAGAATAATCCATGGAGGGCACACCTCGCCAAAAGTGAGTTAGAATAGCCTGGAAACGTTGGAGAATCATGTGTTATCTCCAGCGCCAAGGATCAGTGCACTTACATTTCCCCATTACGAAGTGAAAACCCAGGTACACTAGCTTGGTACGGTAGATTAAATTTCAGAGAGCTCCACAGAGACATAAACGAATTAGGAACCATGTCAAAACACCGTTGGTTTCAGCAAAGCCGACGATGGTGGACAACATCTTCTTCGTTCGGTATAAGCCCGGGTTGAGGATGCGTAAGTAATGGCATAGACCACCCATAATGATCATGTCCGTCAATACGGACAAGACGAGACCCGTTGTTAGCTGTGGCTACATGAAGTTGAACAGCAATCGGGGTCTAGATTAAGTGTCCTTACCCAAAATCTATGGCGATACAATCGAAAACTCCCGAGGCGCAGCCTAGGAAATAGTCAGTACATTGAAGTTGGGTGAATTAGAAAGTAGATGCATCTCGATCTCAGTAACTTGCCCAACGCGAATGCATCAGTCCCAAGGTTCCCTAAAAACAGGAACCATAAGCTCACCGAAAGCAACACCTATTGCAACGTCAGCACTCGCGACATCGAAGCAACGAAACACGCGTACCAAGCCGTAAGATCATGATAAACACCTAGTAGACATGACATGAGTGATGTTTCTCTTAGGGAGAATATTTTCATTCACCGTTACTCCAGTCAGCCGCCAATTTCCTTGGCTCACTGATTATTCTTGAAAGGACCCTGAAGAAGTGATAATGATGTAAGGAAGATTATGGCAGGCCTCGAAATCACGTGCGAAAACGTGACACGACACGACATGACATGAGACTGACACCTCAGCTCCCTTTCATACCTTGCCACCTCCCTCTCGTTCCAGGCAGTCCACCAACTGCACACCACAAGCCATCTCACGTGTGACATCAAGACCTCGATCACATTGCCCAGCCCTTGCCACCAACCACATGTGCATGCACGCGTGGTCGGTGGCAAGGGCTGGGCAATGCAATTGAGGTCTTGATGTCGCACACAAGATGGCTTGTGGTGTGCAGTTGGTGGACTGCCTGGAACGAGAGGGAGGTGGCAAGGTATGAAAGGGAGCTGAGGTGTCAGTCTCATGTCATGTCGTGTCGTGTCACGTTTTCGCACGTGATTTTGAGGCCAGCCATAATCTTCCTTACAACGATACTCACACTTTTATGAACCTTGTGCGCGAAAAAACTGTAGCGACATAAGCCAAATTGAAGACGCTTTCAAGGAGGCCTACCCATTAACGCAAAAGTTTAAAAGGGCCTTGGCAGATGAACCCCGTTCGTCAGCGACCATAGGTTCATGGTAGTTAAACTTACTGTAAGTAGAATAGAGGATGGCCGACGATGTGTCTTAACAGCTAGGTGACGTACCGTAACTGTCCTGTGCAGTTAGTGATAAAACGTCAGCACCATCGTGAAGTGAAACAAGGTGTTTACGAGACGTGCCCAAATCTGTGATCATCAATCTCCGGCCGTCCAAAGTTGAGGATGATGTACTGATAGGACAGTGAGATGATGCAGCATGTTTGAATTGTGTCCATAGTCCTGTATCGCCAAAAACAGGAGTTGACTTGCATCCAAATAGGACACTGCGCATAACTTGCCAGACGAGAGAAACCCGTCATTGGTCGCATCGCCATGAATTCACAGGCACGTCTTGTTTGGGGGGACGAAAGAGAAAACATACCAGGGCTTTCAAATGCTTGGGATCGTTCGTGTATTTATCAAAGTAGAGAAACGTCTGGAGGCAGAGCACCCCGGATAGACTCTCGGGGGAGAAAGGTAGGCAAACAATAGATTCGGAATCAATGACTTGCGCTTACGCCGTAGAGGCCAAGGCCCCACCCAGGACAGCACCAAGGGTAAATCGTACGTCTGTGCACATACGTGTCTTCAGGAGGAACCACGGGAACTGACGGGAGGACTCTCAGCAACGCGACTTGCTAACCAGCCTGCAGGGTAAGATCCTGCAGGACGCGTCACAGAGCCGCAATGCGCTCGCCTAACCAAAGAAGAGGAGATGGAGACATACCTCTGCAAAGATAGTGACGGCGATGGCACGACAGAATCCCCAGGCCGGGTCGAGTGTGCGTGGGACCAGATCGATGAGTGAATATTTAAAGGGTTTGGGTGAATTGTTTATGCCATTCAGGGATCTGAGTTGGCCGTCGCAAGCGAAGTACCTCCGCTGCCCAAACGCGTTTAGCCTCACGACGACGTTGTCGAGTTGAGTTAGATCGAGTTCGGTTGTATTTTACCTTTGAACTACACCAGGCAGCTTTGGGTGAGTGGAACATCCCGATACGGCCTCGATCTCGTCGACATCGAGTACACGTCAACGTTGCGTGACATCATTTCCTTCCCGAAACAAGGAGATGCGACCGTAAAGCTTGATATTTTCCGACGCACAAATCAATAGAATCATCATTCGAAACTAGAGTTTCAACTGCGCCCGTGAGAACCCAATTGAATCACAACCATATTTCCAAGGTTCGGAGGGAGGGGAGGGGAGAAGAGCTTTTGATACTCCAGGGGATGGGATGAGGAATACATCCCGTTGAGCGCGCGTGGCCCGGGAGAGCAATCCCCAAAGGGACTTGATCAACCCATGCTTTCGCTCCATCACTACAGACCAGGCGCAAGGAAAATCTTCAGCCACTCCCCGGCCGTCTTGCCGTCGCGCGTCTCCGCGGCGTATGCGAGCACGCTATCGCTCACGAAGACAAGAGCGGCCTGGGGAAGGACGAGCGGCGCGTCGTCCAATAGCCAAGGATGTGTCAGCGCGGCGGCGGCCCTGAGACGCGAATCGGGTGGATAAACGAGCAGGCGGTGCAGCAAGTCCAACGCGGTCGGTTCCTGCTCCGCGGGAGGAAAGTGCACTCGCGCTGGCTTCCCAGGCCGAAGGGGCGGCGGCGTCGGCGCGTCGACGAGGTGCGGGAGCAACGTCGACAGGTGCACGCCGGGCGAGTCGATGAAGTTGATCTTGTTCGCGTCGGGCAGCTCCGTGAACGTCTGAGACCAAACGACGCATGAGAAACGCACGGACGGAAGCGGAAAAGGGAACGGACGGGCCAGTTTTCCGGCGTGGGCGGCCCACGCGTGCGGAAGATGCTCCAGGCAAGGCCGATGTCGCCGCGCGAGCCGTCGAACAGCGAATAGCGCTCCCATTCGGAACGCGCCCACTCCCCGGACGGCTCGTCGAAATGATAGGCCTGCGTGGCGTCGCCCCTCTCCACTGCGTCCCGATCGTCGTCGTCATCGCCCAGAGTGCGGCGGTGAAGGGTCGTGAAGAATTCCGCAAACATGGTGCCGAGGGACCACAAATCGCTGGCGGTCGCGTCGTACTTGCGCGCACCGAATAGAAGCTCGGGCGCGCGGTATGGTCTAGGTTAGAGACGAGCGTCGGGATCGTTGGTGCATGTTGGAATACACATCGCGTACCCGCTGCCCACCTCAAAGTACATCTTCCCCTCCGGCTCGGGCCATACATCCCGCGGTCCGGGCGTTTGAGAGTACGCAATGCCAAAGTCTATGAGCACGGCCGCGCACGAAGTGTCGAGGAGTATGTTCCGCGGTTTGATGTCGCGGTGCGCGATCCGTCTTTCGGGACAGTGCAAATATGCGACGCCCGAAAGGACCTGATGGATGACGGACTTGGCCACTATGGTAAACGCCAAGACGGCCTCCTCGTCATGGGTCGACGCATCAGGATCAGAAAGGGGAGAAAAGGTAGGGACCGAGAGAAGGTCCGCAAGCGTAAAAGGCATGAACGGCATCCAAAATCGCTGTATCGATTGTGACGCGTCGTAATCGTGGCCCAAGACGCGGATGATCTGTGCACAGTGCGCGTGTAAGCATGCCGGCTGCGCCAGCAAGGCAGAACTTGAAACATGTGGAACCTGACCGCGGGATGGGACAGCGACAGGAGCAGACGAAGCTCCTTGACAATGTCGTGAGGCTCTAGCACCAGCCTCTTCTTCGCCTTTCCCGCCTTGACGGCCACCACCTTGCGTTCTCCGTGGTCATCTACGATGACAGCCTTCGTGATAACGGATACGAGAGTTTCGGTGACGAGCGAATCCTAAAAGAATGACGAGGCTAGTCGATGCGGACTCGCAGAATATAGAAACATACAGGATCATAACCGAGAAAATCTGCCAGAGGTTGCATCTGCTGCCCCAGGGACAACAAGGTGCCTGAAAAGGAAGCTGAGACTTTCCGGATTAAGAAGGCGCTGTTTCCATCCCCGTCACCACACCACGGTTCACCAGAATCAACTGCATCGACAGATGGCCGAAGATCACGACCAAGTCGCAACTTACAGTGCGTTCGACAACGAACCGCATAGGGTTCCCACACTGACGACGACCCCCCTCGCCCTAGACAGATTGCTGCATGATGCCGCGCGCTCAGACAACGTCGACCAGCTGTTGGAGGTTTTTGCCAAGTCCGACAAGTTCGACATCAACTTCCAGGATGGGTGAGACTCCAAGCGTAATCGAGCGCTTCCTCTGCGCGTGCTGACGAGGCTGTCCGTAAAGCATCGGGAACACAGGTGGGGACGCCTCCCAAATTGCGTTAAAAGTCGTCTCATGCAATGCTGACGATGCACATCCTTCATGGGGCCGCCGGGGGACGAAAAAGCTCTGCACTGGGCGTGAGCGGCCGCAGCTCTCCTCCGTCTCTTGTACTTATGATTGATCGCCATGGACCAGAGCCTCAGAAGGTTCGCTCGACGCCCTGAACGAATTGCTCGAATACGAGGACTGCGACGTCGACCTCGTCAACCGCCTCGAGGGCGCGACGCCGCTGCACCTTGCCGTGAAGATCAAGGAGCCCGAGCTCCGCGCCCTCATCGTTGATTCCCTCCTCGACGCCGGTGCAGACACGAGGTTGGGATTCACTCTCGCGGATGCCTCTCTTCTCACTGTGGCACCTTTAGTATCAAAGACAAGGCAGGTCTTGTGGCACTGGAGTATGTCGCTGAAGACGACAAGGAAACGCGCAATGCGTTCCTTCGCCATCAGGCCGAACGTAGTATCTCCAAATATGACATCGCCAGTGGTAGGTGTTCCCTGACTTTCCCGAGAACACTGGGGCGATGACTTGACATAGATGACGACGACGACGACGACGACGAGGAGTACGATTCCGAGTCAGGCGAGGAGTAGAAGTGCAGTCTCACCACAAGCGTACACAATAGAAATTTTCCATTCGCCTTCTGATGGTGTACTCTATGCTATGTATCACGGGCCAGATATGTCTCAACTACCAATTCATTGTCGAATTAGCCTCCCACTTGCCCAATCCTTGAACGTCGCCGTAGCCTTGAGCCATTGCGCCAGCTCGGCGCGCGGTACTTGCGTGCCTTTATCCGCCGACTCGACCTTCGTCTTCTTCCCTTCCATGAACTCCCAACGTTGCTCCTTGACCGTCACCAGCCCCGCCTTGAGCTCGTCCCCGCCGAGGATGATAGCATAAGGCACCTCGTCTCGCTCGCCCGCCGCGAATTGAGCGTTCAGCTTCGGCTTATTCTTCGCCAAAAAGTCCGCGGCGATGCCTTCCGCGCGGAGCTCCTGCACGAGCCCCATGCGCTCCTGGAGCAGGCCGTCGCCCGCCGACAACACGTACGCGAACACCTCTTTGCTGCGCATCCCACTCTCGACCCACTTGGGCCAGAGCAACGCGAAGATGCGGTCCAGCCCGATGCTCACGCCGACACACGGTAGACCGGCCCACTTCTTGCCGTCGCTCGATGCCGCCGCGGAGAACATCGCCACGAGGTCGTCGTACCGCCCACCGGCGGCGATCGACCCTACGCCGACCTGCGACTCGTCGATCTCTTCGTCCTCGTCTGGTCCGGATTTCTTGCCCTTCTTTTTCGGCGCCGCTGCTGGCGTGGCAGGCGCTGGATCAAGGTTTTCTGCCACCTTGAGGCCGGGTGGCGCCGACGCCTCGACAATGGCTTCATAGATTAGACCCGTGTAGTAGTCCAACCCGCGTGCTAATGACAAGTCGAACGAGATCTGTGTGCGTAAACGGGTTCAATCGATGCTTTCATGTAGGTGCCGAAAACGAGAGAAACCTTATCGGTGATTCCGTACGCGTCGAGGAAAGTGAACAAGATGGCCATCTCGCCGAGACCCTGCTTTGCCTTTGCGTTGGCCGTCAGCGTCACGTCGGTCAGGAGCCGATCGAGCAGCTGTCGACTGCCTACCCCCTCAATCAGCAAGACGGCGGACGGACGGATCCTCGAATGACCGGCGCACCCTTTTGCTTCACGTACTCGCCGATTCTGTCCGCAGAAGCGGAATCGAGAGCTTTCTCCTCCGTCATCTCCTTTTTCACATCGGACCACGGCAGCTATGCTGGAAGGTCAGCGCAGACCGAGGGGCAACGTGTCGTCCGAAGTACCTTGTCCAGTTTGTCGACGGCGGACGATATGGGACGTATCTTCTCCGCGGGCACGCCGCAGACCTCGAAGATACCGTCAAGGATCTTCCTATGGTTGATCTGTGCACCGGTCACAAAGAGGTTCCGAACGAACAGAACGGGGGGCGCCGGATCGACGCACTTTGATCGTGAATTCGCCGACTTGCAGTCGCGTGAGGATCGTGCACAGCAAGCTGAGCAGCTCCGCGTCGGGTATCATGGTATCCCACTGGCCAGAAATGTCAAAGTCCTGCGGCGGTCGTTGCGCGCATGTGAGACGCTCGCTCAACAGAGAAAAGGACCCCCCCCCCCAGAAAAAAAAAAACAAACACGCACCGCTTGCGAAAACTCCCGCATGCGGCCCTTGGACATGACCGGGCTGTCTCTCCGATAGACCTTCCCGACCTGCCACAGCTTCGATTGCGTGTTGGTCGCGCCGCCCATGGCGAGGTATCGCGCGAGAGGGACGGTGTGGTCGTAGCGGAGGGCGAGCTGCTCTCCGCCTTGGTCTTCGAGATCGAAGATGAGCTTCGCGTCCTCGCCGTACTTGCCCGCGAGTATGTCCTTGCGCTCGAAAACGGGCGTGTCGAGCTGCGCGCCACCGTACAGCACGAAACACTCTTTCACGATACGCTCGACGTAGTCTCGGCAGAACATCTCTCCCGGACCATAGTCGCGCGTGCCCTGCGCGTGAGCAAGGGGAGGAGTGCTCGCTCAGCAACGCAGGCCGGACGAGCGGGCAACGTAACATACCTTGGGCGTTTTAAGAAGCAGGCGCTCCTTCTTCTTCGCGTCTTTCCCTGTTGGCTTGAGCGAGGCAAGCTCCCTCTTGATTTCGCCTAACCTCTTGCGTGATTCCTCGAGGGCGGCAGGGTCAGAATTTTCAAGTCGCAGTTTGTTGAACAGCTCTGTCTGCCGCGTGAGCTCGGCGTTGAGAGCGTCCAGGGATGAGGAGGCCATTGAATGAAAGCGAGGACTCTTGAGAGTAAACAAGTGATGGACAAGTCTGATTTGCCAAGAGCGAGCGAGCATGCAATTAATTTGATGGAATTGACTCGACTCGGTTCGTCGCCTCATTAAGCAGGTCTATCTAATCTAATCTAATCTATTCGCTCTAATCTATCACACCCTCTTCTCCCCGCTAATCGGCGCCCTCGGGATCGCGCTCCTCCAAACACCGTTCGCGTCTCTTTTACGCACCGTCAGACATGCAATGCCCAAGTAATTCGTAATATCAGAAATGACTAGCACTACGAAGCGTGCATATGTCACGAACGAGAGTGCCAGCACGACGAACACAAACTTCGTAATATTCTCCGGTGAGCGTTGAATTAATGGTGGTCTGTTACCAAGTCAGCGTCGTGGCCCAACGGTACATCGGCCGAATATTACCGATCAAAGAGGATTGGCATGTTAGCATCAATTGCCCCAACGATACTCAGAATGTACATCGGGTTCCAAACCGGGAACGGTTGGCTGGTGACATGGGCGATAATGATCCGTCCTACAACATGGGCAAATTGCAGGCCCCAGGCGCACATGAAAGGAACAAATGCAGAGGAGTTGATGATGTCCGGGTTTCGCAAAGACGGCTGATTCAGCCATGCGAGGTGCAGCAATACAGACGCAAGGAATGGAAGGAGGAATAGTAGTGGTTTTACCACGAGTATCCCGGATCCGCGGCGTGCATGAAAAACGTTCATATAGCTGGCCACGGATCAGCAAAAACGAAACAGTTAACGATAAGGACGCACCTCGTGATGATGTTGAAGGCTAGGCAGAATCCTGCAAAAATCATGAAACACACATTGATCCCAATGTTAGGGACGTGGGAGGATATCCACCCGACATTCTCTAATCGAGTAAGCGTCAATAGCTTTTGATCCCAGAACGTAGGCCCTGTATGACGTTCAATATCTGGTCATAGCTGGCGATCGTAGACATACCAGCAAAGCCAGTAATCATAAATATTGTGACAATCATAAGGATACCTTCTACAGGGCCAGAGAAAACTCCAAGGTATAATTGGCCTAGACCTAGGCATCAGGGCGAGTGGAACATGACAGGTGGAAATCACCAACCGGTATGATATTCCTCCCAAGTAGTTAAATAGAAATTTGCGAGTGTGCCAACTTGCGAAGCAACGGTCCACCATGACCGGCCGAGGTTCAGTGCGTGGCATGCGAGGATCACCCCCAGCTACATAGGTGTTAACGCGGGGGAATCAAGAAGGAAGCGTGTCACGTTGCACTCACAGTAGTGTTAAGAGCGTCGCATCCTATATCACGGGTGAACCCACGCCCCAGATAGGGGAGCGTCAGCACGCACCGTGGTCGAACATCTCGCCCAAAGGTCCCATCATACCGGTCCGACGAGCCTGCTTGCTGTCCGGATCGTCGCCCCATCAAATCTGCGTTATTCCACCATGGTCTTGAAAGGGACGTACCCATCTATCGCGTCAAGGGTTTGATACAGGAACATGCCTGCGGCCCAACTGCGCGTGACGTGTCAGCATCAGTTGAGCAGATCCAGGTTCAGGCACGGCCTAAAGCACGCACGTAAAGTACACCCAGTGTGGGGGCCCCTTCGCGCCGCCCTTTTCTGCCAGATACGCAGGATCATAAAATGACAGGGTCGCAAAATTGAGCAGCACGATTGCGAGGCCGGTCAGGGTGATCTGCGAACCACATGAGAAGATGTCGATAAACTGTAAGCTGGGGTAGCGTACCATGTTGGGTGCGACCCACTCGGGCCAGAGCGTGACGAACCAGGTCCAGAACGGGTTCAATACATAATTCGAGAGGAAGGATCTTTTGGTGAAATTTCAGCGATCGAGTGACACAGATGATTTGAAAAACGCACTTGTCCACACCCTTGTACCTATAGTTGCGAAGTCCGGCAAGGGCGTGGGTGGGTATATATGCCATGAGGCGATGGGGATATTTTTTGGAAGATGGCCGTCAGGATGAACGAACGAAAGGGACAGAAAAAAAAATCACGGGATAGTGCCGCTGACATAAGATCAATCAACGCCCCTGGTAACGACGCCACAAAATTGAATGGTGTCCACTGGTCATACACAACCCTATGTACAACCACCAAGGGTAGCTAAAGCAAACACAACATACCGTCTCAGAATCCCAGCTGCGCAACGAAATCCTGCCACGATGCGTCCAGAATGTATGGTTGTGGTGGCGATGCTCGGCCGGCGCCCTGCAGCAGCAGCAGCCCCTGCTCCGCAGTACCCACCCCGAAGTCTTCCTCACCTGGGAACGCCTTGTTCGGGGTCGAGGAGTGCGAGCTCACCATCTCTACTTGCTCCACCAGCCTTGGATCTGGTGATGAATACGAGTCGGCGGACGAATGACGAGATGCTGTCGTCGGCACGTCGAGTCCGCTGATTGCGTGGTAGTCAATTGCCAATTGTTCTGCCACGTGGATGGTTGGTGCGGTCTGCAACAGACCACGAAGTCGGTCCAGTTCGTCCGCTCGCAAAGGTGCATGAGGCTGTTCGCCAGACCTTTGGATCTTTTCGACTGCCTCTCGTGCTTCGCGATGCAAGTTGCGCACAGCCTCCTGCGTACGGGTGTCCGTGTGAATGAGGGGCTGTGCGCGGCAATAATATAACACTTGCCATGTTCTCGGACATGTGGATGCTGCCGCATTCGACGCCAGTCTCGAAAAGCACAACTGCCTTGTTCAGCACCTCGAGAGCGGGCATCACCAAGTTCGACTTGGGTGCAGAACATACGAGCAAGCACATCACGATCTGTGAGGTGTTAGGGCAACTTATGGGAAGGGCACTGAAGCAAGAGAAAACATACGATCACCGAAAGCACTTTGGAACTGGAAAAACTCGTGCGGAAGAATTGGATGTTTGGAGGGCAGGCTTGGCAAGTCTTCATGCAGCCTTCGATAAGTCGGAACGAAGATCGATAGAGGGCCATGACCGAGAGACCGTATCTGTGCCTCAGTGGATCCAGGGGATTTTCTCGAAGTGCTTGCGCAAAGTATACACGATGGATGTTTAATAACGCTGCGGGAAGATCCAGCTTGGTATGCCAAAACGTAAGGGTGACCACCTACCCCATTCCTTGTTGGAAAGTACAACCCAGCGCTTGATCCAAAGTTGATTATCCGATGACTCTCGACCCGTCCACTGAAGTCTCAGATACGCAGGTACATAAAAGTCCCTCAACTTCCTGTCAAGGTCAAGGATGGCCGCGTATGAAGGCGGCTGTGAGGTGAACGCAATGGCAATGACACGAGACAACAACTTGATAAACTCGTAGTTCCAACGGTGGTCTGGATAATGCTTGGTACGATCGGCAGTGGAAGAGTGAAATAGACGTACAGCTCATGAGCCTTTCGCCATCATTCTCGGCCTGCTCCTCGCTGTCATCCGGGAGATCACAATCGACAAAGCTTAATGATGTGCTTGGTGGTCGGCCAGACGTGAAACTCTGGACATACGCTCTTGAGCTATCGTGAACAAAATGGAAGAGTGCTGTAGGACTGACGGCCCACACGTCGGAAGTGAGGAGGTGCCAAAACACTCGGTTACGCCGCTTGATTTCGCGCTGCTCTAGCCGGAATCTCGCACCACCGAGGTCTGGAACCGTGGGTTAGTATAACGGCGAGTTGGCTGATCCCAAAGTGCTCACGAAGGCCTATCTGGCATAAAAGTGAGTGACAGTCATCGCGAGAAAACGACCGCACGGAACTCACACTATGTGCGAGCTTCATCGCCATGCCAATGTACACCCATGCCCTGGCACAGCCAGTGGGATCGATATGGACATCACTCAGTACCAAGTACTCAATCATGTAGACCTGTACTCTTTAGAGCTCTGCAAGCAACGGTGAGTGAGCCACGCACGATGGTCTGCACGGCGGTAACAGTGGTCGTTGTCACCGGTGAATCGAGAGTCAACGCCACGCGGGACAGCATGAAATAGTCTTGTGAATCCACCGTGTAGTTGTTCTCTCCGTATAGCAATCTCGACAGAGCGAGTACAACAAAAAGGAGGCTGAGATGATGTGTGGGAGGTTCCAGGTCGGCGCTCCTACAAGAAGGTTCAGCCGAAGGACAGCAGAGAGCCAAAGAGCTCGGGGCCCACTTGTTTTGATACACGATTTCGAGGATGTGCAATAGCTCCTCCCTTGTCAAAGAAGAAGCCCTGTCCGGTTCGCAAGTAAGCAATAAGAATGGTTGTCTAGTCCTGGAACCAGGTTACATGTATGATGAGCAGTTTAAGAAGAGCTCGCACGCCCCTCGTGCGTCTTCGAACGAAGGTAGATGATCATAGACTATTTGACGGATGTCCGGGGCGATAAGTTCGGGCGATGCCTCCATAAATGGAACCGACAAGACGCGCTGGCTCAATCGTGTGTGTCGAAAATATGACGTATCGCGTTTTTGGCGGCCAGTCCTGAGGAGAAACTAGAAGGGAGGAACATAAAGAAGAGTAGTTAGTGCCGCTCGCGAGCCGGGCTAAAACCGCACTCACTTCTCCCCTAGCTGTCGCGCCGTAGAAGCATGAACTGCCTTTTGGGCCGATGTTGAGCGTGCCTAGGTGTTCCCGAGCTCTCAGACGTTGATCAGCGAGAAGAGCAGCCGCTTGGCATACCGATGTGATTGATAATGTCATCTTGGTGTACAGAATGAATCGGCGATGGTGTCGCGAATACTTGCGGGGTGGAGGGGCCCGAGGCGACCATGGCCTCGTCGTTCAGAAGCGGATGTTTTTCGTTAGAGATGGTGGAGTAAACTTGGTCAAGGCCTTGCTCGAGCTCGCGGATGCGACGAGACATGCGCTCGACCTGCGCCGCATGTAGTTGTTCGAGATTCGCTGACACGGTTCTTCCATGCGATCAGCGTCGGCTACGGTACGCCACAGTCGCAAAATATAAGTCCACGAACCCTCTGTTACGCCTCGCGAGAGTACCTGGCGGGAATTATGAGTGCATGGAGGGGTCGCCGCACGACACGCCAGACGGAGGGACAGACCATCAGGACAGATCGCAGCACAGCCACGTTTAGCGCATCTCTCGCAAGGGACCTGTAGGGGAGGGAGCGACACCTTCTCAATCCTGCGCTCGCCACGACTACGGCATACGCGCCTTACGATCACATCTCAACTTGAGTCTAGCAAAGCTTGAGCGAGAATACGTTTTTTGGGTGGAATGACAATCGCGCACCGCCGGCATTCCGCACAAGATACGGGAACACGCCCTGGTTTGCGCCGCGGTCTGGGTGGAGGCTCGCTGCCCGAGGGCGAGCCAGAGCCTTGCACGTCCGGCGGGCGTACTGTATTCACTTTGGGTTATTAGAAAGGGAAGGCGGCCGGTTATACGAAGGGACGCATACTACTGGGAGCGGAAGGTGGTAGTTGGGGACGAAGGTGGACCGTGCCTCGTTCACCACGCGCGTGAGGATAAGATGGGCATGGTGAGAGATGCGCCGGACGAGTTGATTCTAACTTGGGTCATTCCAACAATTGTCATCTCAGCGCTCCGGTGCCAACTCCTCCGGTTCCCACAGCGCTCACCGCCTCTGATCCCAGTTACACCCCCGATCAATAGACACCCCCGTCCCATACACAGCACTGACGCTTTGATTCACATTCGAAGGAAAGCCAATGCGACACCTTTAACACGTAAGGATCCGGAACGTTTCAGATTGCCCTTGATGCTCCACCTCATCCCAACGTCACGTGAATTCACTTACCGTCGTTCTTGTTGAAGCTATATGAATGATAGCTCAGTCTTGCGTGTAAAAGACTGTATTGGTTATTTATCTAACCTATATGAATGATAGCTATGTACAGTATTAGCTTTAAAGGAGTGTAAAGGAATTGTAGTACTGACCTCAGTCTTGTGTGTAAAAGACTGAGGAAAAACGAACGCGATAACTAAATTCTAATTATTTACACGTACGGTCCGGATTGTCCGTTCGCGCGGCACTAAGCGGCTGCAACAGTTCTTCCCCTAGCCGTGGCCGCAACCACCGCCTCTCGTCCTCTTCCATCCGCGGCAACTCCAAGCACGGAGTGGATCGAACCACTGGGACTGGCATTAGAAAAGCGAAAGAAGGCGTAGCTGTCTAACCCACTGTGTCATTCGCGCCTTATTCAATTCAGTATACTTTCTGTCACCCTTACCTTGAATAACTTCAAACCATAAGAATATACGTTTTCGGGTCGGACAAGTCGGATTAGAATATGAAAAGAGGCTTGATTAGCGCGGGGACCGGACTACTAAAGATATATTTATGGCCTGTAAGCATAGGGCTGACATAGACACGACGACAAGCAACGAGAAGGAAGACGTTCTTGTGGGACATGTATCAATCCACCCACTCAAATTCATGGTGATCAAACTTCGCCCTGGGCGCGTACTTTCCGCCATTTAGACCCTCTGCCTCCATCCTGATCTGAACAGAACGGTGGACGTAGACCTTCTCCTTCCTTTCACGAACTGCTCTGGGAACTTGACGAGGCCGGCCCAAATTCATCCTGTGCAATGACCACGCTCACATGAATGACCGAAAGAGTGGCAAAAGAAATGGCGTACCGCCAATACGGAGCCCACGACATGTCCTCACGTTTCTGTGCCCTGTGTCGCAGGGGAAGAACTTCGAGAATCCACCAAGCTTTGGAAAGTTGCAGTTCGTCATAGATCGGACTCAGCGCGTCTTCGAGTTCCTCGTCCTCTTCCGTTCTGAACGTGGACGACGCCGTCGGCGAGGCCTGCACTTGGTCTGTAAGGGTGACGTCAGTTGGCTCTGCGGCGTGAGCAGAAGCCCTGAGTTCAGCAATCGCAGAGGCGGTTGCCTTTAGAGGCGGAGGTCTGGGGGTCACGAAGGGGTAGAGCGTGTTGGGGTCGAGGCCGATGTCTTTGAAACATTCGCGGTAAAATTGTATTCCAGTGTTGGCAAGGAAGCATTGGCGAATCATCCAACGAAGCGGAAATGGAAGCTTCCGCGCTTCTTTCCCGACCTTCGCCTCCCCCCATGTCTGCATGAGAGGATGTCAGCCGAGCATGCTACTTTTTAAGACAGTAGAAGTACCGCAATGGCATCCAGAAAACCAAACTTCTAGCACATCGGTCTGAGTGTGTCCGCCGTCGTAGTTGTCCTCGCCGTGCGATTTACCGTTGCGGTGTTGATCATGATATCGATGGTGATAGTAAGGATGGTGGTGATTTGACCGCGGCATCTCTCCGAGCTTGGTGCCCTTCTGGTCTTTATCGTGCCGAAGATGATAATAATTGGGCTTGAATTTGGCGCGGTGCTCATCGAGCGAGATGCATGACGGAAATAGCGAATAGCAGTGTTGGAGGCCGTAAAAGAGTGCGTGGGACTAGGCCGAGCAAACAGTCCCTACATGGCACATCAGCTACAAGGTGTGTCGCGTGAGAATGAGAGCATACCATACGCCAACAAGTGCTATCTCGACATCCACTGAGAAAGCCTTCTTGAACGCCGTGCTCTGATTCCACCCGATCTCATCATCGCGACTGAACATCTTATACGCGAACGGGACTTGCTGGTGGTTTCCCGCAGGCAGCAGGCCGACCTGCAATGGAACAGGTCACAACCAGGTGCGCTGTAGACAGGTGCGCAAACCTTATGGATCATGCCTGCAAGCGCTCGAGCGGTGTATGCGCGCGCGAAAAACCGAAGATACATATTTTGT